>CAUYQU010033472.1:0-13539 GCA_963574635.1 Cheracebus regulus
CGCCGGCAAAACAGCCGCGCCGGCCAAACGAGTCGCGCTGGCGACCCGTGTGGCTCCTCTGCCGGGAATCTCCCGGTCTGTGGGCAACAAAAATTCGTCGGAAAGTGCGGCGTTCACTCGTTCTCTGCGCCTTCACTGGGAGGTACATTCCTGGGCTGTTGCTAATCGGCCATCTTGGATCTCTCCTTAATACAATTTTTAAAATTTCTAGTATGCTAAATATTAATAGTTATAACCCACATAAACAATAGTCCTTTGAAGTCCTCAATAATTTTTAAGAATATAAAGAGGAATTCTAAGACCAAAACATCTAATACTCATTCATCTATATCTCTCACGTAGACATGAGAACAGATGTGTAGAAAAATTAATTTAAAACAAAATAGAAAAGTTTTATTTCAAATTGCCCTCCAAAAAACCATGTGAATTTATACTCTTCCTATTGTATATCTATTACTCCATACTAGGTATAATCAAACATTTTAATTTTGGTGTTGGGATTGACTTTCAATGACATCATTACCTATAACTACTCTATCTTTTAAATCTTAACTCATACTTTCATTTTGCTCAACTTATTTTTCAAGTATTTATATGTCAGGCACAGTACCACATGCTGAAGATACATTCATAAGACTGAAGTAGTCTTTGGATCACACAGCTTAGGGTCTTGTCAAGGAATCAAAGAGAAAGGGACAAAATCACAATTAAAGGGCGAGGGAGGGTTCTTACTTTTAGAACATAAGAAAACAATACTGGCTATAGGTTTAGAGGCATGATTCTTAAAACTCTTCAGATTGATGACTTCTTAAAATTATCTTCATCTTCATATTTACAGTGCCACAAGTCTTCAAAAACTTGACAGTGAGGACAGCACATCCTAAAACAGTCCTCTTTCTCAACTCTGGATCGTAATGCTCACTTCTCCAACCATAAGACTCTTAAGTTTCTTAGAGGGTCTGTTGGCATCATGATATCCTCAGTGCCAGTTTTTAGAAAGCTTCTTGAATTAAATGTGCCCATAAAATTTCTAGATAATTGATAGCTGGACTGAAATTAGTCAAAGAAGATATGACTGGCAATAGATTTTTGGCATGTAAACATGCTTGCCAGGCACATTAACAGCAAAATGGGGCTGGGCAAGGTGGCTCATGCCTATGATCCCAGCACTTTGGGAGGCCAAGGTAGGTGGACCACCTGAGGTCAGGAGTTTGAGACCCGCCTGGTTAACATCGTGAAACCCCATCTCTACTAAAAGTGCAAAAATTAGCCAGGTATCATGGCACACGCCTGTAATCCCAGCTACTCAGGAGGCTGAGGCAGGAGAATCGCTTGAAACCAAGAGGTGGAGGTTGCAGTGAGCCAAGATTGAGCCATTGTACTCCAGCATGGACAACAAGAATGAAATTCCGTCTCAAAAAAAAAAAAAGAAAAGAACAGCAAAATGGTGGTCAAAAGAGATCGTAGTTGCAATGGCAAAGAGCACATACATCTTTAAATGGGAAAGACATCAAGAAAACAGAGGAACCACTGATTTTGGACAGTAACTATGAACAGAAAACAACAGAAATGTGAAGCACCATGGCCAAAGCAGGCCAAAGATCCATGGCCAAAAGCAGGCAGTCACATGCTAACAGCCTACAACAGTAAGAGTTCATGAACTCACTAATGCTTGGTAAGGGAACAGAATACACTGAAGAACCCATCAGAATTGTTCTACTGCTATTGACCTGTTGTTGCCCACATACCTCAATTGCTTTCATCTAAGAAAATATGAACGTATTTCTTTTTATTATGTGCCCAAGTTACCTCTATTATGTATATCTCAAGATATTAAAAATCATAAATTGTTACTATTAAATATTTGTTAAAATTAAAGAATCATAGCAACAAGCTTTTGATGATCACTTCATTCTGGCACAAATGCCACTGATGTTGCTATACTATGTGAGATTCTCTACATCTTGTCCCCAGATCTCAAGCAGGTGTAAAGCGTAGAACATTCTGAAAAAGCAAGTGTCAAGTTCAGTGAATACTATAGTCCTGCCATCAGCCTGGAAAAATTCTTCTTCCATGTAGACTACAAGCCAATGGAAATAGGTCATTCAGAATCACTTCAGATCATTCAGAACTCTTCCTAAATCAGAGTATCAATACAGGGTTCAATCAAGAGACAGAAAGCACACAGTAATTTGAACATGGAAAAGTTTAATATAAAAAATTATTAACCATGAGGCCAGGTGCAGTGGCTCATGCCGGTAATACCAGCACAGCACTTTTGAGAGGCTGAGGCAGGCAGATCACTTTGAGCTCGGTTTGAGACCAGCCTGAGTAGTATGGTGAAACCCCATCTCTACTAAAAATACAAAAATTTGTCGGGCATGGTAGCCTGTAATCCCAGCTCCTCAGGAGGCTAAGGCTGGAAAATCTCTTGAACCCGGAGGTGGAGGTTGCAGTAAGCCAAGATCACGCCACTGCACTCCAGCCTGGGCAACAGAGCAAGACTCCATCTCAGAAAGAAAAAAAAAAAATTATTAGCCATGAGAGTGGAGTAACAATAAAGGTAAAAAGAGAACACTGAAGAATATCCTAGGGTGAGGGAGAACTCTGAAGAATACCCTAGGATGAGTGAGAATACCCTAGGATGAGCGAGAATATCCAAAGAAGGAACCACTTAGAAGGAGCAACTCTTCCCAAAAGCTGGGATTCAGATCTCTGTGGAAAAGGTATGGTTGCAGCCACTGGATGGCAAAAAAGTTTGCTAGGTTCCCTGAGCCACTGTTGAACCGCAGTTGCCAGAAACGCAGGAAAGACTCCTCCAGAATTCAAGCATGCCAAGGCTGGCAGGTGAGCACACAGTCATGGTGTGAGGAACCAACTCACCAGCAAGGGGCGTGGGATACCTAGTATCTGCACCAGGAAGGCCACAGGAAACAAGTTTCTGGGGTTAAAGCAGGAAAGATAGCAGACAGGCATGCAGAAGGAAAGGGAGTTATTAGGAGCCCACGCTCCATAAGGGCAACCAGGCCTAGAGTCCAAAATGTATTGGCAGGGAAGGGGAACACGGGACACAGCAAATAATTCTGCAGGGTACTAGCAGGCCAAAGCTAACGGCAGATACACAGACGAATTCCTGGTACACAGAAGGAGTCATAGAGTTAGAAACCCAGTCTCCAAGAGGCCTGTGGCACCTTCGTTTCCTTAGCTAGATGATCACCAAACTGGCTGAGCCTGCAAGCTTACCAAGAGATTATATGGCCGAAGCAGAATGGCTCTGGCAACAATGCAAAAAAAGCAAGACAAAACAAAATCCACAGGACACTGGAAGGAGGGAGACAAGCCCCTACACTCCTGCAACAAGAGCCCTCCATTGCTAAGCTTAACAGTGTAGTCACCATAAAGAAAAAAACACTCAGAGTCCTACCCATTAACCAAGTGGGAAATGGAGAAAGATTTGAAACTAAGAAGCAATAAAGGGATAACTGGCATAGCCTCTTAGAACCAAGAATCATCACTGTAAGAGCCCCAGGAACTCCAGGCTGATCTTGAAAGGCAACAATTTCCCCAATGTTGATGAGAAATACAGCTGGTACTACCTATCAGAACATACGCTGTAAAGCCAGTGCACAAAAATCAATGTGATATAAAAATAGGTATTTAAATAAGAATAGACAAATAAATGCCACAAAAGAGAAAATCTTTAATTAATGAAAACTCACATGAAGTCTATATATAACAGATAATATTTCAACTTCTTTGAGAAAAAGGTGGGTTATCTAACAAGTGATCTTATAAGTTCATTTCATCTGTAAAAACAAGTAAAGTGGAAACATCATCTGACACCCTGTTCAAAAAATTCCTCAATAATTATTTTTTTTAAACTTTTTTAAATCTATTACTATAATAACCGTCTTGTAAAACATGTAGACATTAGGAGACATTTCTAGTCAAGACCAGAAACCTAAAACCAGGGGGTGGGAGGAAAGTACAAGAACGAAACATATAACTGAACATATAAAACTTAAGATTCACTAAAGCTATTACAAACAATTCTAAAATATATGTATGTTTATATAATATATATGCACATATATATATGCAGGTTTGAAAATGATTAGAGGTATGTGTAAATGTGTGCATTACACCTATGCATATAGATAAATGTATTACATTTCCTAACTCTGGCTGGTAAGAAAGTTTAGAAGCAAGTTTCAAAGAGCATACTTACTGTCCAGGTAGTGATCTCTGTAGCAGCCAGGGTCCAGACAGAAAATGAAATCCACACAGTGATTTGAATAGGGAGTCTTATAAAGGATTATTAACTATTTACAAAGTATTAACGACTAAGAGGAAATAAAAGACAACTCTTATGAATGCCTAGGTTGAGGAGGAGAACCAAAGGAAATACTTAAACAGGTACCTCCTCTCCAAGGCTGGAATTCAGATCTCACTGGAGACAATGTGGCTGTAACCCACTGAATGCCCTAGACATAGCCGTTCTAATAATAGGAGAGTCAAGCTTCATGGGCAAGGAACTACAGGCCAAGAGTGGCAAGCAGGAAAGTCTGCTGTGGTGTGACCAGATCCAGGCTGGAAGGCAAGGAGCTGCAGGCAATAACTGACAACAAAATTTCCTAGGGGATAAGTACCACTAGGCATCCCACATACGCCACTGGCAACACAGAGCAAACAGGAACGGAAGCGCACCAAAGCACTGCTTCCTACAGCGTCCTTCCAACACCCTCTACTGACTAAGCTCATCTATGACAGCTGGAAAAGGAGGTCTGAAAAGGCAATGAAGGGTGGATTTGGAGGTAAAATATAATAAAGTGATAAGTGGCACAGTTTTCAACACCATTATCCACAAAAAGCAATCAGGCTCCTTGAAGAAATGGAAGATTTCAGGGCAGGAGCAGAATAAATTCAAGATGGGCACAGAACATTTTGTTATGCCTTAAAATAAGAAGTGCTAAGATAAAAAAAGAAAATAGGATGGGGTGAAATTACGAAGACATAGAATCCAGCTTAAAAGGGCTCCTACTGATGAAAGCTGGGACAATTTGTGCATTAAGGTAATTAAATGCATTAATGAATTCTGATGAGTCCAGATCAATTAGGGATAGATGGACAGATTCATGGATACAATACATAGATATATAGATACAGATACACAGCTGCACAGATAGATACACAGAGAAACATAGATGTATAAACACAAAGACACAGATAAAGAGAGAAGGAAGGGTAATAGCAATGGTAGAGGGGTACAAGAATTGAAAATCATTATTTTGTAACTATCATATATGCACACTGGGTCAGGCTAGAATCAATGGATGTTAAATCCAAGGGACAATTTTGTAGAAAAGCAAGATGTTTTCATAACTCACAAATGTCTCCCCAAAGGTCACTTATTAGCTTTGAGAAAGAAAAAAAAGATGAATATACAATTTGTAGTAGTCTGAAAAATGGCTCCCAAAGCTAATCCCTGGAACCTGTAAATGTTACCTTATTTGGAAAAAGAGTCTTTGCAGATATGATGAAGGATCCTGAGATGGGGACGTTATCCTTGATTACCTGGATGAGCACTAAATGTCTCAGAAGTGTCCTAATGAGAGAGTCAGAGGGAATTTCCACAAAGAGGGAAATATGATGATGGAGCAGAGTGAGGTTTGGAGTTGAGGGCCCTGTAGACTGAAGTAATGCTGCCACAAGCCAAGGAACGTGGACAGCTACCAAACGCTGAAAGAGGCAAGGAACAGTGTCGTTCTTCTGAAAAGAGCATATCCCTGTCAACACCTGGATTTCAGCACGGTGATACCAATTTCGGACTTCTGACCTTCATAACTGTGAGAAAATAAATTTCCATTGTTTTACACTACAAAGTATAAGGTAATCTGTTATAGCAGCCACAGGAAACTAGCACAGTGAAAAAGCTAGATAATACCTTGACCAAGTGACACAAATTCATATCACAAATGAGGGGCAGAAAGAGGCAGACAGACATCCCGTGCCTTCATATGAGATACTCTGAGGACACCTATGAAGTATCCAGCCAGGAGGAATTCATAACCTAGAACTAAACATGAGAAAACATCAAAGAACCTAAAATGAGGATCACTCTCTTTAAAAAGACTTAAGGGGGCTTGGATAGAGAGGGGAGAAGGTATTCTTCAAAAATGCCAGTATAATGAAAAACAAACAAAAAAAATAGCTATATTAAATTCCAGATTAAAGGAGACTAAAGACAGTGACTAAATAAAATACCAATCCTAGAATGGAGCCTATACCAGAGAGAATAATGACATTAAAAGGTCAACTGACAAAATTGGAATACAGATGGTAGATTATATCAAAGTATTGTATCAATATTAAATTTACTCAGATTGATAACTGAACTCCACTGATGTAATAGAACATCCCTATTATTAGTGAAGAACTGAAGTGCTTAGGAGTAAAGGGACATGAAATTTGGAATATAATTTGGAATAGCTCATTAAAAAATTATGGCCAGGTGTGGTAGCTCACACCTATAATCCCGGCACTTAGGGAGACTGAAGTGGGAGGATCACTTGAGACCTGAAGGTCAAGGCTGCAGTAAACCATGACTGTGGCACTGCCCTCCAACCTGGATAACAAAGTGAGACCCTGTCTCAAAAAAAGAAAAGTTAAAAACTTAAAATAATGTAAAATTATGTGCATATATTTTATATGTGTGCACTGAGGGAGAGAGGGGCAGAGGGAGAGAGGGAGAATGGAGGAAAAGAGAGACAGAGAGAAGGAGAAAGAAGACAGATGCCAGCAAATGATAAAGTAAATGGGATAAAAGCTTTACAATAAGTGAATCTGGTTGAAAAGTATACAGGTGTTCTTGTACTATTCTTCTTCTTGCAATTTTCTGTAAGTTTGAAACATCCCTCGTCTCCACAGGCTGCCTGAGTGTTCTCACCATACAGCAACCAGTTTACCCCAAAACATGTAAAGACACATGGAGGGGAGGTGGGAGCATGAGCACACAAGATAGAAGCTACATTCTTTTTTATAACTTAATCCTGGAAGTGACACATCATCCCTTCTGCATATGCTACTAGTCATACAGACTAATCCTGGTTCAATGTGGTAGGGGACTTGACAAGGACATAAATGCCAGGAGACAGGAAACACTGGGGGCCATCTTGGAAACTGGCCACCACAGACCACTCTTTGTCCCTCAAAGATTCACATCCCACCCACATACAAGATCTACTCACCCTCTTCCCAAGGTCCCCCAAAGCCTCATCCTAGCAACTCAAAGTCCAGAACCTCATCATGTAAGTCAGATGCATGTGTGATTGAGGTTTTCAGGTGTCATTCCTTAAGTGCAGCTCCTTAAGTACAATCTTCCTAACTTGTGAAACTATAAACAAGTTACTTCCCTTCTACCCACTCAATATACAATAGTGGGATAGGCATGGGATAACTGCTATAGACATTCCTATACAAAAAGAGGGGTAAATGGGAGACCCAAAGAAGTCAATGGGTCCATAGTAATTCTGAAATCCAGCAAGCAAATGTTGGAAGTTTCTGATTAAGGCTCACAGGCTGGGAATAAATTTTCCAAGGCTCTGGCTCTGCCCTCTGAGCTACTGGTTCCACTCTCTGAGTCATACCTCCTTTTCAATGAAAAACAGCAAGGTTTGTGGCTTCATAGTTGTTTTTAGCCTTCCTGCCAGTAAAATTTGGGGGAGACAAAAGTCTGTTTTCACTTTGTATTATTTTTGTGCTTGTCAGTCCAAGCTAACAATGTTTCTGCATATATAATTACTTTTAACTTTTCTGGGGGGAGTCACCTGTGACTCTTATTGGGGTTTACTCTATTAGACAAAAGTGATAGTCACAAATCTCAAACCCTTCTGTAGCTTTGGCTTCTGCTGAGTTGGCTGAGGCTTACACTTCCATAAAGCTCTACTATTTGAGAGGATATGCAAGGCACAACCTTAATCTCTGGAGAGCTTTTGTCTGACTCAATCTTTCTGAGGTCTTAAGAGAGATTTTAGTTCACACTGAGCTTCATCTTCAGGCCACATTTGATCAGAAGTCATTTCTTAATTTTAGCACTCTCTGCTATCCAGAAAGACAGCATTTTCAAAACACGACCTAGGTCCTTTTTGTTTAACAATCCTTCCTTTAGTTTCTCTCTCTCCTTTCACATTTTACTATGAACAACAAGAAGCACCATACTATAAACACTCTGGGTAGAAATCTCTTCAGCTAGCTTACTCAGTTCATCTGATACATTTTCAGCTTTCCACATAACTGTAGGTAACAGTGTTGCTAAACTTTCTGCAACTACATAAGAGAAATCTTCTCTCCAGTTTCCAGTAACACTTACCTAACTTCCTTGCAAATCCTCACTTGCAGTCTTACCAAATACCACAAGGCTCCAATTAATCACATCTTAAAGGCACTTCAGGCACTCACCAACACTCTCCTCAAAGCTCACAGCTCATTTCAAAACCACTCTCCATATTTTCAGTTTTGTTATGAAGTCTATTAAGTAGTTATTGCTGTGCAACAAATTATCCCAAAATATGGTGACCTACAACAAACATTTACTATCTCACTCAGTCTCTGAGGGTCAGGAATTCAAAAGTGGCTTGGCTGGGTGGCTCTAGCTCAAGCCTCTGATGAGACTGCTGTTGTCAGTCAACACTGCAGTCATCTCAGAGTTCAACTGGGACTAGAGAATCTGCTCCTAAGTTTATTCACATGGCTGTGGCGAGTTTCATGCTTACTAGGTTTTGGCTGGATGCCCCTGTTCCTCACCATGTGGGCCTCTTCACAGTCTACCAGAATGTTCTTATCATAGGAAAAGCTAGTATCCCTCAGAGTAAGTTATGAGAGAAAGAGAAAGGCAGGGGAGGAAAGACACCTTCAAAGAGATGTCGCAGTCTTTCATAAAAAAATCTCAGGAATAAGACATACCATCATTTTTGCTATTGGTCACACAGACCAACCCTGGTACAATCTGGGAGGGTATTATGGTTTGGATATGGTTTGTTTGGCCTCACCAAGTCTGATGTTGAAATTTGATCCCCAGTATTCAAGGTGAGGCCTGGTGTGAGGTGTCTGTATTACGGAAATGGATGTCCCATGAGTGGCTTGCTTGTTCTCACTCTTAGAGAGCTGATTGTTGGAAAAAGCCTGGCATCTCCTCCTCTCTCTCTTGCTTTGCTCTCTCACCATATAGTGGCCTCCGATTCCCCTTCTGCCATGAGTGGAAGCAATCTGAGGCCCTTCCTAGATGCAGATGGCAGCCCTATGCATCTTTTACGTCCCGTAGAGCCATGAACAAAATAAACCTCTTTTCTTTATAAGTTACCCAGCCCCAGGTATTCCTTTGTAGCAACACTACACAGACTAAGACAGAAGGGAAGACACAAAGGTGTGAATACCAGGAGACAAGAATCATAGGAGGCCATCTTGGAGGCTGGGTATTACAAAAGGTATGGTCCAAATATTTAGCAAACTAAAACATGGCATGATTTCAATTCCCTGATGTAGTATAAGGAAAACACAGACTTCACTTAAGCATTTTTCTTATGTTGGCACAGTAATTGGAACAATTGAACCTCACAGAACAAAATGTGATTGTGGTACACGACCTGACTTTACACTGAACGATATTTGCTCTGTCATAATAATGTTATAAGGCCGGGTGCAATGGCTCATGCTTATAATCCCAGCACTGAGGGAGGATGAGGCAAGAAGATTGCCTGAGCTCAGGAATTCAAGACCAGCCTAGGCAATATGGTGAAAACCTGTCACTATAAAAATTATAAAAATTAGAAAGGCATGGTGGCGCACGCCTGTAGTCCCAGCTCCTTGGGGGGCTGAGGAGGGAGGATCATTTGAGCCCAGGTGATCGAGGCTGTGTGATCACACCACTGCATTCCACCCTGGGTGGCAGAGTGAGACTGTCTCAAAAAATAATAATGTCGTAAGTGATGCTTATTAAATTCCAGCTTTGAGAATTATTCTATACATTACATATGGGAGCTTAATTATGACTATTGAAGAGAATATAAATATTATCACCTTTGACAAATGTTAAAATATAAGTACAGATTTCAAATGTTAAGTGGTGAAAAGAGCTGAAGAGGTAGGAGGAAGATCAAAAATGCTATTAGAATCATCTTATAAAGACAAACGATATTGTCCATAGTTATGGAACAAGAAATAGAGTCAAGAGAAGAACTAAAAGTATTATGTAATAATACACAGAAACAGGGTAAAAAAGCTAAATCCTTACTCACCAGAACAGTGAGTCAACAGGTATGTAAAAGTTGTTAAATCAAGAAAAAATGGGCCAGACGCAGTGGCTCATGCCTATAATCCCAGCACTTTGCAGGGCCAAAGTGAGTGGATCACTTGAGGTCAGGAGTTTGAGACCAGCCTACCCAACATGGCATAACCCCACATCTACTAAAAATACAAAAAATTAGCTGGGTGTGGTGGTGGGCGCCTATAATCCCAGTTACTCAGGAGGCTGAGGCAGGAGAATCACTTGAACCCAGGAGGCGGAGGTTGCAGTGAACCAAGACCGCGCCACTGCACTCCAGCCTGGGCAACAACAGAAAACTGTCTCAAAAGAAAAAATGGTATAAATTTGTCAAATATACAGAAATAAATACCCAAAAAACAAAACATAGTTATATCTAGAAGCAAACTGGGTGGAGGGAAGGAGTAGGAAATTTGTTTTTATTGCACATTCTTCGATACTACGTTTGTTTTGTGTTTTGTTTTTATTTTACTTTGCCATGCCTCTTTAAAAAAGAATTTTAGAACTATAAAACTTTA
Source organism: Cheracebus regulus (assembly GCA_963574635.1). Taxonomy (NCBI): domain Eukaryota; kingdom Metazoa; phylum Chordata; class Mammalia; order Primates; family Pitheciidae; genus Cheracebus; species Cheracebus regulus. Next base: position 10,837 of record CAUYQU010033472.1, read on the forward strand.
AAAGTTTTCTGCCAGGCACAGTGGCTCACATCCATAATCCCAACACTTTGGGAGGCTGAGGTAGGCAGACTGCTTAACCCCAGGAGTTCAAGACCAGCCTGGGAAATGTGGTAAAACCCCATTTCTACAAAAAATAGAAAAATTAGCCAGGCGTGGTGGTGTGCGCCTATAGTCCCAGCTACTTGGGAAGCCAAAGTAGGAGAATTATCTGGGCCCAGGGAGTCAAGGCTACAGTGAGCAAGATCACGCCACTGTACTCCAGCCTGGGTGACAGAGTGATACTCTGTCTCAAAAAATAATAATTAAAAAGTTATTCCAATGTATAAAGGACAACGATGTTACAATTATTTAAAACATGAGACAATATGCATCAAAAGTCACAAAAATTACAGCAGGGACTTCTTAGGCAAAAAATAAAAAAAGTCACAAAAATATGCAGACCCCTTAACTAATTCTCCTCTCAGGAATTCACCCTGCTGTACACCTGCACAGCAATGTCTGAATAATGATATTAACTGTGGTGTTATTCATAACAGCCAGAGGCCAAAAGTAATATACCAGTAAAAGACTGGTTACTAAATCAGTTCATATAAAAACTGGAATATTATGTACATATTAAAATTAGTAATGTAGATCTTTTTATTGACATGAAAAGACAATCATAATATGCTGTTATATAAAAAATAAAGAAAATATATATATATATACTGTTATATAAAACCAGGTTACAAAACCATACATAGCAAGATTCCATTTTTGAGGTTTCTATATAGAGATGGGTAAAAAGGCATACACATATTCATAAGCACAAAAATACACCACAGACACACTCATACAGAGTCTTGAATAATATGCCAAAATATTATACGATCTAGGAGATGGTATTACTGTTGAATTTCTATTTATTTCTTAAGTATTTTTCTGTAGCATCTGAGTTATTTGCATATACTACTTTCATAATCTGAAAAAAATTGTCTACTTTGAAAAATAAATATGCATATACATTGACTCTGCAATTCCATATGTAGAAATTGGTTGTAAAGAATAATAGGATAAAATGTGCTGGCTGGACACAGTGGTTTATGCCTGTAATCCCAGCACTTTGCAAGGCTGAGGCAGGTGGATCACTTGAGGTCAGGAGTTCGAGATCAGCCTGGCCAACATGATGAAACCTCACCTCTACTAAATATACAAAAATCAGTTGGGCATGGTGGCAGGCACTTGTAATCTCAACTACTCAGGAGGCTGAGGCAGGAGAATCACCTGAACCTAGGAGGTGGAGGTTGCAGTGAGCCAAGATTGTGCCACTGTACTCCAGCCTACATGACACAGCAAGACTCCATTTCAAAAAAAATAAAGTCCTGTCCATATAAGAACACTTATGTTAGAGTTATAGAAAAACAAAAACATGAATAATATTCTACACTCCCGGGCAAAATCCAGACAGGGGACAGAAACCACACCGATTATTTTGACACAGAAAATTTAATATAAAAAACTGTTACCTAGGTATTTGAAAACTAATGAGGTTAAAAAAAAGAATGCTAAGGTATCAAAAAGAAGTTGCAAGAAGCAAATACTAGAAAACCACACCATTCATACTATAAGTACAGTACCAGGGAAATATACAAAATGAGACTTAATTTTTTAAAAAAAAAGAATTTTAGAACTATAAGAATAATTGAATATCACCTTTTCTTATTTTCCAACAGGGTTTTTATTTGGCTGGTTGGAACTGAAGTTGTTTTGTTTCATTGATGGGAAAACTAAATATATTCCGGGTATACAAAACCATATCAAGAACAAGAAGAGACAATTTCCAGTGCTTATTGAACAATATGAATTATCTCAATAAGTAAAGAGGCTTCTGACTTCATAGTGTAGTTATGTTAAAGTTCAGTATATACACAAAATTAATTATCACTTTTTAAAATTATAATTTCAAAAGAATCACTTACCAAACACTATTCCTTTAGCAAATGGAGGAAACAATTCTGAATGGCGGAATAAGTTTTTGTGAATTTGCCATAGTTCTTTATGTAGTTTCTTAAAATCACTGTATCTCTTCCATACAATTATCTAAAAAGAATAAAATTAGACATGTATCTCATAAACCATTTAGGTTCAGATATCTGAACAACAAATAATCTTTTCATTAAAGTGTTCAAAATTGTCATGCAAAGGCAAATGCATGTCCTAGCCAATATGATTAACTGACTGAAATTAACTAATAATATTTACTTTAAAAATACAAAGCAGATTCCTCCTGACCAGGAGCATAGAAAAAAAATAAAGTAAAAATATATTACATATAAAGCAATAATCCTTCAAGGTATTCTGTTTTGGTTTCAAATTTTCATGTTAAACAAGTATGGTTTTATTCATAATGGAAAAATATTCAATCCAGAAGATTTACACTATATAAAATGTCACTTCACCTCTTAGAAAACCAATTACAATTGGCCTGCAAATGAGTTAGATGTCAAAACATATATTCTTTCTCAAAATAATACATTTATAAAGACAAAATAATTAATTTAGGCAATTTTTTTTTTTAAATAATAGAGACGGGGTCTCACTATGTTGCCCAGGCTGGAGTGCAGTGGCTATTCACAGGCGCAATCCCACTACTGATCAGCACGGGAGTTTTGATGTGCTCCATTTCTGACCTGGGCCGGTTCACTCCTCCTTAGGAAACCTGGT
>CAUYQU010033473.1:0-21773 GCA_963574635.1 Cheracebus regulus
GAGGGTTTTTAGCAAAAACGGCTGTTGAATTTTGTCAAAGGCCTTCTCTGCATCAATTGAGATAATCATGTGGTTTTTGTCTTTGGTTCTGTTTATGTGGTGAATTACATTTATAGACTTGCGTATGTTGAACCAGCCTTGTATCCCTGGGATGAATCCTACGTGATCATGGTGGATAAGCATTTTGATGTGCTGTTGCAATTGGCTTGCCAGTATTTTATTGAGGATTTTTGCATCTATGTTCATCATGGATATTGGCCTGAAGTTTTCTTTTCTTGTTGAGTCTTTGCCGGGTTTTGGTATCAGGATGATATTGGTCTCATAAAATGATTTGGGAAGGATTCCTTCTTTTTGGATTATTTGGAATAGTTTCAGAAGGAATGATACCAGCTCCTCTTTGTATATCTGGTAGAATTTGGCTGTAAACCTATCCAGACCTGGGCTTTTTTTGGGTGGTAGGCTGTTAATTGCTGCCTCAACTTCAGACCTTGTTATTGGTCTATTCAGGGTTTTGACTTCTTCTTGGTTTAGGCTTGGGAGGAGGTAAGTGTCCAGGAATTTATCCATTTCTTTCTGGTTTACTAGTTTATATGCATAGAGTTGTCTGTAATAATCTCTGATGATGGTTTGAATTTCTGTGGAATCTGTGGTGATATCCCCTTTATCATTTTTTAATTGCATCTATTTGGTTATTCTCTCTTTTCTTTTTTATTAATCTGGCTAGTGGTCTATTTTGTTGATCTTTTTGAAAAACCAGCTCCTGCATTTATTGATTTTTTGAAGAGTTTTTTGTGTCTCTATCTCCTTCAGTTATGTTCTGATCTTAGTTATTTCTTGTCTTCTGCTAGGTTTTGAGTTTTTTTTTTTTTTATCTTACTCCTCTTGCTCTTTCAATTTTGATGATAGCGTGTCAATTTTAGATCTCTCCTTGCTTCTCATGTGGGCACTTATTGCGTAGGTGTGATGTGCTGCTCAGAAGAATGTATATTCTGTGGATTTGGGGTGGAGAGTTCTGTAAATGTCCATTAGGTTTGCTTGTTCCAGATCTGATTTCAAGTCCTGGATATCCTTGTCAATTTTCTGTCTGGTTGATCTGTCTAAGAAAATGTGGTGTTAAAGTCTCCCACTATTATTGTGTGGGAGTCTAAGTCTCTTTGTAAGTCATTACTAACTTGCCTTATGTATCTGGGTGATCCTGTATCAGGTGTGTATATATTTAGGATAGTTAGCTCTTCTTGTTGCATTGATCCTTTTATCATTATGTAATTTCCTTCTTTTTTTTTTTTATCTTTTTTGGTTTGAAGTCTATTTTATCAGAGATGACAATTTCAACTCCTGCTTTTTTTTGCTCTCCATTTGCTTGGTAGATCTTCCTCCATCCCTTTATTTTGAGCCTTTGTGTATCCTTCCATGTGAGATGAATTTCCTGAATACAGCACACTGATGAGTTTTGGCTTTTTATCCAATTTGCCAGTCTGTGTCTTTTGATTGGGGTGTTTAGCCCATTTACAATTAGGGTAATATTGTTATGTGTGAATTTGATCCTGCCATTTTGATGCTAGCTGGCTGTTTTGTCCGTTAGTTGATGCAGTTTCTTAATTGTGTCAATGCTCTTTACCATTTGGTATGTTTTTGGAGTGGCTGGTACTGCTTGTTTCTTTCTATCTTTAGTCCCTCTTTCAGGAGCTCTTGTAAAGCAGGCCTGGTGGTGATGAAATCTCTGAGTATTTGCTTGTTCAGAAAGGATTTTATTTTTCCTTCACTTATGAAGCTTAGTTTGCCTGGATATGAAATTCTGGGTTGCAAATTCTTTTCTTTAAAGATGTTGAATATTGGCCCCCACTTTCTTCTGGCTTGTAGGGTTTCTGCTGAGAGATCTGCTGTGAGTCTGATGGGCTTCCTTCTGTGGGTAACCCAATCTTTCTCTCTGGCTCCCCTTAGTATTTTCTCCTTAATTTCAACCCTGGTGAATCTAATGATTATGTGCCTTGGGACTGCTCTTCTTGAGGAATATCTTTGTGGTGTTTTCTGTATTTCCTGGACTTGAATATTGGCCTGCCTTGCTAGGTTGGGGAAGTTTTCCTAGATAATATCCTGAAGAGTATTTTCCAGCTTGGATTCATTCTCTTCGTCACATTCAGGTACACCTATCAAACGTACATTAGGTCTTTTCACATAGTCCTATATTTCTTGGAGACTTTGTTCATTCATTTTTACCCTTTTTTCTCTAATCTTGCCTTTTCATTTTATTTCATTGAGTTGATCTTCAACCTCTGATATCCTTTCTTCTGCTTGGTCATTTCAGCTGTTGAAACTTGTGCATGCTTCGTGAAGTTCTTGTGTTGTGTTTTTCAGCTCCATCAATTCACTTATATTCCTCTCTAAGTTGTCCATTCTCATTAGCATTTTGTCAAATCTTCTTTCAAGGTTCTTAGTTTCTTTGGATTGGGTCAGAACATGTTCTTTTAGCTCAGAGAAGTTTCTTATTACCCACCTTCTGAAGCCTGAGTCTATCATTTCATCACACTCATTCTCCAACCAGCCTTGTTCCCTTGCTGGTGAGGAGTTGTGATCCCTTGTAGGAGGAGAGGTGTTCTGGTTTTGGGTGTTTTCATCTTTTTGCGCGGGTTTCCTCCCATCTTTATGGATTTATCCACCTGTCATCTTTGTAGTTGCTGACTTTCAGATTGGGTCTCAGTGGATGTCCAGTTTGTTGATGATGAAGTTATTTCTGTTTCTTAGTTTTCCTTCTAACAGTCTGGCTCCTCTGCTGTAGGACTGCTGAGGTCCATTCCAGGCCCTGCTTGCCTAGGGATCACCTGCAGCAGCTGCAGAACAGTAAGGGTTGCTACCAGTTTCTTCTTCTGCTAACTTTGTCCAGAAGGATGCCCGCCAAATGTCCGTCTGATCTCTCCTTTATGAGGTGACTCTTTGGATATACGGGGGTCAGGGAGCTGCTTGAGGAGACAGTCTGTTCTTTGTAAGATCTCCAGTGCTAAGCTGTGAGCTCCCTTGTTCATTCATAGCTGCTGGGAAGGTACATTTAAGTCTGCTGCAGCAGAACTCATAACCTCCCCCCCCCTTTTTTTCCCCAGGTGCTCTGTCCCGGGGAGTTAGGGCTTTATTTATGAGTTTCTCCTGAGCTGCTACCTTTTTCTCAGGGCTGCCCTGCCCAACAAGGAGGCAGCCTAGTCACTGTCTGCCTCCAGAGGCTTTGCTGAGCTGCCGTGGGCTCCACCCAGCTGCCGTGTGAACTTCCCTGCAATCCTCTTTACATGGGTATAGTTAGAATTGCTTTGGCAATGGTGGCCCACCTCTGTAATGGCAGACTCTCTCTGTAATGGTGGGTTGCCTCGGCAATGGCAGGCTGCCTCAGCAATGGCGGACTACCTCCATAGTGGTGGACTATCTCAGTAATGGCAGACACCCCTCCCCCACAGAGCTGGACCCTCCTAGGTTCAGCTGTGCTTGCTGTGAAACTCTCAACCCAGAGCATTTCCAATTGCTGCTTTTTTTTTGTGGGAGTGGGACCAGCCAGGCCTGATCGCCTGGCTCCCTGCCTCAGAGCCTTTTTTTTAAGTTGAATTGTAAACTGTCTCCCAGGTATTCCAGTCGCCTGTTGAAAAGGCGCCAGGATCTATGTGATTTCCCGTGCGGTGATCCACTGCACGGGCTGAAACAGTGATGTTGAGATTCCTGGAGCTTTTTTTGCCCGGGAATCTCCTGACCTGGCTCCCCTTTTTAATTAGATGAATGGGTGACTTTTCCTTCCCAAAGCTCCAATCGTCAGCTTAAAAGGGCAACCAAACCAGTGTATTTTGTACGGAGAACTGCCACACCGGGATGCCGGCAAAACAGGAGTGCTGGCTAAAACAGCTGCGCTGGCGACCCATGGGGCTCCTCTGCCTGGGAATCGCCCGGTCTGTGGGCAACAAAAGTCTGTCTGGAAATGTGGCATCCACTCACCCTCTGCGCTTTCACTGGGAGCTGCAATCCTGAGCTGCTCCAAATCGACCATCTTGGATCTTCCATAAATGTCTTCTTTTGAGAAGTGTCTGTTTATATCCTTCACCCACTTTTTGATGGGGTTGTTTTTTTCTTGTAAATTTGTTTTAGTTCTTTGTAGATTCTGGGTATTAGCCCTTTGTCAGATGGGTAGATTGTAAAAATACTTTCCCATTCTGTTGTTTACTGGTTCACTTTAATGATAGTTTCTTTTGCTGTGCAGAACTTCTTAAGTTTAATCAGATCCTATTTGTCTAGTTTGGCTTTTGTTGCCATTGCTTTTAGTGTTTTAGTCCTTGCCTATGCCTATGTCCTGAATGGTATTGCCTAGGTTTTCTTCTAGGGTTTTTATGGTGTTAGGTCTTATGTTTAAATCCTTAATCCATCTGGAGTTAATTTTTGTATAATGTGTAAGGAAGGGATCCAGTTTCAGCTTTCTGCATATGGCTAGCCAGTTTTCCCAACACCATTTATTAAATAGAGAATGCTTTTCTCAATGCTTGTTTTTGTCAGGTTTGTCAAAGATCAGATGGTTGAAGGTGTGTGGTGTCACTTCTGAGGACTCTATTCTATTCCATTGGTCTACAGCTCTGTTTTGGTACCAGTACCATGCTGTTTGGATTACTGTAGCTTTGTACTATAGTTTGAAGTCAGGTAGCATGATGCCTCCAGTTTTGTTTGTTTGTTTGTTTGTTTTTTGCTTAGGATTGTCTTGGCTATGTGGGCTCTTTTGTGGTTCCATATGAAATCTCAGGTGGTTTTTTCCAATTCTGTGAAGAAAGTCAGTGCTAGCTGAACGGGGATAGCATTGAATCTATAAATTATTTGGGCTAGTATGGCCATTTTCACAATATTGATTCTTCCTAACCATGAGCATGGAATGTTTTTCCATTTGTTTGTGTCCTCTTTTATTTCCTTGAGCAGTGGTTTGTAGTTATCCTTGGAGAGGCCCTTCATATCCCTTGTTAGTTGTATTCTTAGGTATTTTATTCTCTTTGCAGCAATTGTGAATGGGAGTTCACTCATGATTTGGCTCTCTGTTTGTTAATGTTGTATAGGAATGCTTGTGATTTTTGTACTTTGATTTTATATCCTGAGAGTTTGCTGAAGTTGCTTATCAGCTTAAGGAGATTTTGCACTGAGATGATGGGGTTTTCTAAATATACAATGATGTCATCTACAAATAGAGACAATTTGACTTCCTCTTTTTCTAATTGAATGTGCTTTATTTCTTTTTCTTGCCTGATTACCCTGGCCAGAACTTCCAATACTGCATTGAATAAGAGTGGTGAGAGAGGGAACCCTTGTCTAGTGCCAGTTGTCAAAGGGAATGCTTCAAGTTTTTGCCCATTCAGTATAATATTGGCTGTGGGTTTGTTGTAAATAGCTTTCATTATTTTGAGATATGTTTCATCAGTACCTAGTTTACTGAGAGTTTTTTAGCATAACGTGCTGCTGAATTTTGCCAAAGGCCTTCTCTGCATCTATTGAGATAATCTTGTGGTTTTTGTCTTTAGTTCCATTTATGTGATGAATTACATTTGTAGATTTGTGTATGTTGAATCAGCCTTGCATCCCAGGGATGAAGTTGACTTGATTGTGATGGATAAGCTTTTTGATGTGCTGTTGGATTCAGTTTGCCAATATTTAATTGAAGATTTTCACATTAAAGTTAATCATGGTTATTGGTCTGATATTTTCTTTTTTAGTTTTGTCTCTGCCAAGTTTTGATATCAAAACTTGATAATGTTTGTCTCATAAAATGAATTAGAGAAAATTCCCTCTTTTTGTTTGGTTTGGAATAGTTTCAGAATGAATGGTACCAGCTCCTCTTTGTACCTCTGGTAGAATTCAGCTGTGAACCTGTCTGGTCCTGGACTTTTTTTGATTGATAGGCTATTAATTGCTGCCTCAACTTCAGACCTTGTTATTGGTCTATTCAGGATTCAACTTCCTGGTTTAGTCTTGGGAGAGTGTAAGTGTCCAGGAATTTATTCATTTCTTCTTGATTTACTGGTTTATGTGCATAGAGGTGTTTGTAGTAATCTCTGATGGTAGTTTGTATTTCTGTGGGATTGGTGGTGATATCCCCTGTATCATTTTTTATTGCATCTGTTTGATTCTTCTCTCTCTTCTTTGTTATTAGTCTGGCTAGGGGTCTATCTATTTTGTTGATCTTTTCAAAGAACCAGCTGCTGGGTTTAATAATTTTTTGAAGGGTTTTTGTGTCTCTGTCTACTTCAGTTCTGCTCTGATCTTAGTTATTTCTTGTCTTCTGCTAGCTTTTGAGTCTGTTTGATTTTTCTCCTCTAGTTCTTTTTCTTGTGACATTAGGATGTCGATTTTAGATATTTCCTCACTTCTCATGTGGGCATTTTGTGCTATAAACTTCCCTCAAGACATCACTTTAAATGTGTCCCAGAGATTCTGGTACATTGTGCCTTTATTCTCGTTGGCTTTGAAGAACATCTTTATTTCTGCCTTCATTTCATTATTTATCCAGTAGTCATTCTAGAGCAGGTTGTTCAGTTTCTATGTAGTTGTGTGATTTTGAATGAGGTTCTTAATTCTGAGTTCTAATATTATTGCACTGCGGTCTGAGAGACTGTTATGATTTTTATTCTTTTGTGCTTGTTGAGGAGCGATTTACTTCCAATTATGTGTTCTATTTTAGAGTAAGTGTGATGTGGTGCTGAGAAGAATATATATTCTGTGGATTTGGGGTGGAGAGTTCTGTAGATGTCTGCTAGGTTCGCTTGATCCAGACCTGAGTTCAAGTCCTGGATTTCTTTGTAAATTTTCTGTCTCATTAATCTGTTTAATATTGACAGTGGAGCATTAAAATCTCCCAATATTATTGTGTAGGAGTCTAAGTCTCTTTGTAGACCATGAAGAACTTGCTTTACACATCTGGGTGCTCCTGTATGGGGTGCATATATATTTAGGGTTTTTAGGTTTTCCTGTTGCATTGATCCTTTTGCCATTATGTAATACCCTTCTTTTTCTCTTTTAATCTTTGTTGGTTGAAAGTCTGTTTCATGAGAGACTAGGATTGCAACCCATGCTTTTTTTTTGCTCTCCATTTGCTTGGTAAATCTTCCTCCATCCCTTTATTTTAAGCCTACGTGTGTCTTTGCATGTGAGATGGATCTCCTGAATATAGCACACCAGTGGGTCTTGACTCTTTATCCAATTTGCCAGTCTTTGTCTTTTGATTGGGGCATTTAGCCCATTTACATTTAAGGTTAATATTATTATGTGTGAATTTGATCCTGCCATTTTGATGCTAGCTGGTTGTTTTGCCTGTTAGTTGATGCAGTTTCTTCATAGTGCCAATGGTCTTTACAATTTGGTATGCTTTTGCAGTGGCTGGTAGTGATTGATTGTTCTTTTTCATGTTTGGTGCTTCCTTCAGGAGCTCTTGTAAGGCTGGTCTGGTGGTGATGAAGTCTCTCAGCATTTGCTTGTGTGTGAAGGGTTTTATTTCTCCTTTGCTTGTAAAACTTAGTTTGGCTAGATATGAAATTCTGAGTTGAAAATTCTTTTCTTTATGGATGTTGAATATTGACCCCCACTCTCTTCTGACTTGTAGAGTTTCTGCCAAGAGATCTGCTGTGAGTCTGATGGACTTCCCTTTGTGGGTAACTCGACTTTTCTCTCTGGCTGCCTTTAGCATTTTCTCCTTCATTTCAACCCTGGTGAATCTGACAATTATACACCTTGTGGTTGCTCTTCTCAAGAATATCTTTGCAGTGTTCTCTGTTTTTCCTGAATTTGAATGTTGGCTTGCTTTGCTAGGTTGGGGAAGTTCTCCTGATTAATATTCTGAAGAATGTTCTCCAACCTGGTTTCATTCTCCCCATCACATTCAGGTACACTGATCAAATGTAGATTTGGTCTTTTCACATAATCCCGATTTCTTGGAGGCTTTGTTCATTTCTTTTCACTCTTTTTTCTCTAATCTTGCCTTCTCACTTTATTTCATTGAGTTGATCTTCAATTTCTGGTATCCTTTCTTCTGCTTGATTGATTTGGCTATTGAAACTTGTGTATGGCTTACAAAGTTTTTGTGCTGTGTTGTTCAGCTCCATCAAGTGTTTATGTTCTTCCCTATGCTGGTTATTCAGGTTAGCATTTTGTCTAACCTTTTTCCAAGGTTCTTAGTCTCCTTGCATTGGATTAGAACACGCTCCTTTAGCTCGGTGAAGTTTGTTATTATCTATCTTCTGAAGCCTGCTTCTGTCGATGTGTCAAACTCATTCTCTATCCAGTTTTGTTCCCTTGCTGGTATGGAGTTGGGATTCCTTGGAGGAGAAGAGGCTTTCTGTTTTTTGGCAATTTCAGCCTTTTTATGCTGGTTTCTTCCCACCTCCATGAATTTATTTGCCTTTGCCTTTGAAGTTGGTGACTTTTGGATGGGGTCTCTGAGTGGATGTCCTGTCTGTTGATGTTGAAGCTATTTCTTTTTGTTTTTTAGTTTTCTTTCTAACAGACCTCTCTGTTCCAGGTCTGATGGAGGTCCACTCCAGATCCTGCTTGCCTGGGAATCACCCACAGGGGCTGCATAACAGCAAAGATTGCTGCCTTTTCCTTCCTCTGGTAGCTTTATCCCAGAAGGGTACCCACTGATATCATCCAGAGCTCTCCTGTATGTGGTGTCCTTTAGTCAGGATAAATGGGGGTCAGGGAGCCACTTAAACAGGCAGTCTCTCCCTTATCAGAGCTCAGATGCTGTGTTGTGAGCTCCATTGGTCCCTTCAGAGCTGCTGGGCAGTGAAGTTTAAGTCTGCTGAAGTGGGAACCACAACTGCCCCTTTTCCCAGGTGCTCTGTCCCAGGAAGTTGGGGGCTTTATTTATAAGTCCCTGATGAGCTGCTGCCTTTTTTCAGAGATGCCCTGCCCAGCAAGAAGGAAGTCTAGAAACAGTCTGCCGGCAGAGGCTTTGCTAAGCTGCCTTAGGCTCTACCCGGTTGTTGTGCAAACTTCTCAACAACTTTGTTTACACAGGCAAGTTTAGAACTGCCTACCTGGCCTCAGTAATTGTGGACACCCCTTCCCCCACCAATCTTGAACGTCCCAGGTCGAGCTCAGACTGCTGTGATGGTTGAGAGAGTTTCAAGCCAGTGGATCTTAGCTTGCTAGTTTTCATGGGGGTGGGACTCTCTGAGCCAAATCACTTGGCTCCCTGCCTTCAGCCCCCTTTCTTTCAGGGGAATGAGTGGTTTGTGTCTGCTGTGGCTACCACAGCCACCCGATTTTTTGCTGGAAATCCGGGACACTGGTGTTGTAGGCACCAGAGGGAATCTCCTGGTCTGCAGGCTGTCAAGACTGTGGGAAAAGTACAGTATTTAAGCCAGAGTGCCAGAGTGTCCAGAAAAATCCCTAATGGCTTTCCTTGGCTAAGAGAGGGAGTTCTCTGGCCCCTTGAGCATCCTGTGTGAGGTAATGCCCCACCCTGCTTCAGTTTGCCCTCCTCGGGCTACTCCCACTGTCTAACCAGTCCCAATGAGATAAACCTGGTACCTCGGTTGGAAATGTGAAGGTCACTGGATTTCTGTCTCACTCTTTCTGGGAGCTGCGGACCGGAGCTGTTCCTATTCAGCCATTTTGGCCAAAGTCCTTAATTTTTTTTTTTTTTTTTTTTTTTTTTTGTGAGACGGAATCTTGCCTCATTGCCCAGGCTGGAGTGCAGTGGTGCAATCTCAGCTCACTGCAGGCTCCGCCTCCTGGACTCAATAAATTCTCATGCCTCAATCTCCCACGTAGCTGAGATTACAGGCATGTGCCACCACACCTGGCTAATTTTGTATTTTTAGTAGAGAAAGGGTTCATCATGTTGGCCAGGCTGGTCTCGAACTCCTGACCACAAGTGATCTGCCCATCTTGCCCTCCCAAAGTGCTGGTATTACAGTCATGAACCACTGTGCCTGGTCTATTTTATAACTAATAATTTTCAAACCTAAAGTTCTGATGTTCTGATGAATGTTCGTAAAATTAAAAAATGAAACTGTTGAGGAAGTTCGGTTGTTAAAAGGCATGTAAGATTTTAAAAAGTCTTGAGATCAACATATAATAATCCTGAGACTTTTTTTTCTGAGAATAGTAATTAAAAACATTCAGGACATATAGAGTAGGGGATAGACATTTATATTTTTATAAAACTCCAAGAATAAGTCTGATATACATCCCAACTTGAGAGCCAGTGGCCTAGAAGATTTGCTTTATGCAAATTAAAGAAGTAAGATTGTGGCCAATTAAATATTTCAATAATATATGAAATTATTACAGATAAGGTAACCTAATATCAGATAAAGTACCTCCAGAACTCTTATAGGAAAAGGTAGCAAAGCTATATCATTAGACTTTTGATTGGTATTATCCTAAGGGTAATACATCCTATTATAGTAGCAAGGAATATTGACAAATATCCAGGAAGTTCTCATAAAGTATATAATTCCTGAAATATTTATATAAACATCATTTTACCTGTGCAAATTTAACCTAGGGCAGATTGGGTGTCTTCTCGGATTTAGTAACTCTTTCCATGCAATTGTTGTGGTAGATGAACTTCGAATAAATCTAATTATTTATAATACCTCTCCTTTTATAAGTTAAAAGAACAAATCTTTATGATTTTCCAGGGAACTAGAAAAAGAGTTTTAGGTATAAGAGAGACCCTGAAAGTTTTTTTTTCCCCTATATATAGGATCCGGTTTTGACTGGCTGCAAAATAATTTGTAAGAGGAAATTTGGACACTGGGCTAAGATAGGCTCCTGGGTGACTGAGAAACAGTATTTGACTAAGTTATCAAAATGAAAATAAAATATTTAAAAGTAACGTAGAAGTTGATATGAATTGAAAAGAACCTTATATTGTAAGTAAAGAATCTTTGTTTTGTTGTTGTTTTTAGTAAAAGTCTTAATAAAGTCAATATAAAGTTCAGAAAATTATTTTGGTAAGACTCAGAACTTTTAGGGAGATTATAAAGAAGATAAAGAATGGCCTTTCATGTTATAGGCAGATAAATGTATTCGATATTAAAGCAAGAAGTAAGCCTATCAATATTGATTGAATTTTGCTATAATTTCAACACATTTCATAGCTTTTATTTCATATGTGGGTATATTAAACGAAGGCAAATAAATTTACCTTTCTGTGTTTTGACTTTTATTGTGTGTTTTCATATTCTGAAACAAATTGACACTTAAAGACAGAAGTTCTCTCTCAGGGTCCATGAGGTCAAAAAAACAACACAATAAAATGTTTTTTTTTTATTACTGAAATTTTTTATTACTAAAAAAAAAATGTTTTTTTTAGTATTACATTTTAATACTAAAATGTTTTTAGTATTAAACGTAATACTAAAATGTTTTTTATGTTAACATGCAATGGATTTATCAGTGCCATCTTAATGAATCAATCAATAAATGAGAATATTAAAAATTTCTTAGTTTTAATTTCCAATATGGATAATGCTGACAGTTATAATCCACATATATAAATGCTCTTTGAGGTCTGGGTAGGCAGCCTCTAATGATCAGCAGTGATCCTGACTCCTGGTATTCACACCTTTGTATAATGTTCCCTCCTTGAGTATGGGCTGATGTATTGACTTGCTTCTAATGAATCATCTATGGCAGAAGTGATGAGATGTCACTTCTGATATTAGGTTTCAAAAACACTACGACTTCCTTCTTGGGTGCTCTCAGTTACTCCCTGGCTCACAAATTCTGAGGGAAGCCTTCTGTCATGTTGTGACCTGCCCTATAGAGAGGCTTACATAGGAAGAAAGTGAGAGAGGTTTTTTACCAATAGCCAGTGAGAAACTGAAGACCACTGCCTAATAGTCCATGATAAACCGAGTCCATCTGACAGCCACATGAGTGAGTTTGGAAGTGGATTCTTCCCCAGTTGAGATTTCACATTAGACTGCATCCCTGGCCAGTGACTTGACTGCAAAGTCGTGGAGACCTTGAGCCTTCCAAAGATAGAAAATCATTGTACGCTCTTAAGATGAGACATAAAGGCCTTTCTGAATTAGAGAAATGCAGACACACAGAGAGCTATACCTTCAAGAATAAACAGAAAGCCAAGAGAAGCATCCCTGCCCCATGAGCCTCTGCCATGCGCTGCCACTGTCTGATGGAAATGGGGCATGAAACCCAGGGCTGGTGAGTGCTTCTGTTTTGACAATGGAAATATAATGTGGTGAAAGGAGGGGGCTTCTCCCTCCTGGGGCTCATAATGGCCAGAGAAGATTCCATGGGAGGTCTGTACTGCCTGCTCTCTGCCCTCAATTTGCTTTTGTGGTTAATGTTCATCAGTGTGTTGGCAGTTTTTGCCTGGATAAGGGACTACCTAATAAGGTTCTGACTTTAACTCCAGAAACAAGAGTGAAGGAGAGGTTATCTTGACCTACTTTCCTGTGAGTCATCTGGTCATGATTGCTATTTGCTATTTCCTTATTATTGTGGGGATGTCAGGATATTGTGGAACAATGAAAAATCCCTGTTGCTTCTTGCATAGTACTTTGGAAGTTTACTCATCATTTTCTGTGCAGAACTGGCTAGTGGCATTTGGACATATGAAGAGAAATGTATGGTTCTAGTACAGTGGTTAGATGTCATCAATTTGAAAGCCAGAATGGCAAATATGACTTACCTGGATACCAGTGGCTTACTCATGGTTGGAAGTTTTTTGGTGGGAGTTTAAGTGTTGTGGAGTGGTACGTTTCAATGACTGGTCGGAGGTGACAGGGATGGACTGGCCCCCAGAATCCTGCTGTGCTAGAGAATTCCTAGGATGTTCCAAACAAACCCACCAGGAAGGTCTCAGTGACCTTTATCAAGAGGGTAGTTGGAAGAAAAATGTTTCCTTTTGAAAGGAACCAAACAATCACAGGTGCTAAGCTTTCTGGGAATTTCCATTAAAGTGACACAAACCTGTCCATGATTCTCACCACTACTTATCTCTGGGCTCTGTATTATGAGAGAAGGTAGCCTGAGACAGACCAAATGTTATCCCTGAAGAATGACGAAGAATGACACCTCTCAGCAACTCATGTCAATCAGTAGAACTGTTGAAACCAAACCTGTCAAGGATCTTTGAACACACATTCACAGCAAACAGCTTTAATACACATTTTGAAATGGAGTAATTATAAAGATGTCAAAGAAGGAAATCACAAACTTATCTTATTTGACTTGTGAATTTTTGATTACACACTTATCTATTTCAAAACTTGTAGAAATAAACACGTTGTTATAAAAGAATGGCTAAGTGTATAATTTTCTACCCTTATAAATGAAGAAAAAAAAGGTTTCACATTATGTCAACAGCTGGACAATAATTGATGTCCTTTATGATGCTAAGGACAGATTTAATACCTACTTTTATAGCTTCTGTAAGATTTTTTACTGAACACAGTTATGTTTTGAGATGGCATGGTTTGATCAGCATTTCTGCATCCACAGGAACAAGTCACATATAGTGGGATTAGAAATACAGTAAATGTTGATTTACTTCTACCAACTAGTATATAAAGTACCAATCAACTGCTAACTTAGGAAGGCAGACACTAATAATAACTTTTATTACTTGATGATATATTCTTTTGAGGGTGAATAGATTACACATAAGAAAACTTTTAAGATTAGTGAATACCTACATGTGATTTTTGTATTACTAAAATCGTCTTACCACTTGTAAGAGCAAACTAACACATTGTCTTTAAGTGAACAGGGATATATGTCTTTATTAGTCTGTGTTAAGTCTTTATAATTCAATAGCTTTCAGTTTTTGTAATGTTAACAATAACAATTGTAAAAAAGATAAATTTGTCCTGTATAGCATTATTAGTTTTACCTTTCCTATAAATAGAGTTTAAAAGTTCCATTTTGGATTTATATAATGGTACATGTATAACTGAATTCAAATATTTAACCACTAATTTTGAAAATTACCAATGTGATACACAGGAATCATTCAGAATGTGGTCTGGTCTCTAGGAAGTATTAACAGGAAAGTTACCACACAACTTAGTTGATTTAGCAAAGAACTGGATGCTATTTTTCTTCCAAACTAAGACACTTTTTGACACTAAACGGAGACACACACACACATACACACACATACATTAAATTTATTATATATATTTAAAGACAGAGCTCCCTCTGTCACTGAAATAGAGTGTGGTGGCATAATCAGAGCTCACCGTAACCTCAAACTCCTGGCTTCAAGTGATCCTCCCATCTTGGCTTCCCAAAGAGCTGGAATTACAGGCATGAACCACTGTGCTCAGTGGACACTAAATGCTTTTTAAAAGAGTTTATCTTTGCCTTCTCCAAATAAGAAGCAACAGTCTCCAGGTCAATATAATCCCACAGACAATGGTGTTCTTTTTCTCCAGAAAAAAAAAATGCTTTGAGAGTCATTAAAATAAGTGACAATTTAACTAGAGATTATCTTTATTTTCCTGATAGTATACTGATATGGATTGGCTCTATGCACCCAACCAGATCTCATGTCAAATTATAATCCCCACGTGTTGGAGGAAGAGCCTGCTGGGAGGTGATTGAATCATGGATGTGGACTTCCCCCTTGTTCTCGTGATAGTGAAGGAGTTCTCATGACATCTGATTTTTTGAAAGTATGTGACACTTACACCCTCACACACACTCTCTCTCCTGCTCTTCCACGGTCTAAGACATGCTTGCTTTCCTTTCTTCTGCCAGGATTGTAAGTTTCCTGAGGCTTTCCAGCCATGCTTCCTATTAAGCCTGTGAAACTGTGAGTCAATTAAACCTCTTTTCTTCATAAATTACCCAGTCTCAGGTAGTTTTTTATAGCAATGTGAAAATGGACTAATACATATACTGTGGTGAGTTACACAGATGATTACACTTTTTGCAAAAGCAAATTATATTTATCTGAAGTGGGAAGAGAACATTTTATTGCATTTTATGTGTCATGCTTATTTCCAAGAATACAGAAAGAAAATTAAAATAAGTGTTAATAAATGTTTTCTAAAGAGTAATAAATAATAGACAAAAAAATCACCATTACAGATTTAAAAAAAGCTGTTTTTCTTCTCAGTGTACACCAAATGCTTAATTGATTTGAGATAAAAGTGGACAAATAAACAAAACAGTGTGTTAAGTGGGATTATCTGTCATCTCTCTCAAAAGAGAGTGGATATCTGTCATCTATCTAGAAAAAGAACCCAAATTGTGAGTACACAAAACCAAATTCTCAATCATTGCCATTACTGGTGGAGAATAACTTTTTGACCAAAAATTTGTTTGGCCAAAAACAAAACAAAAAATTCAGTAAAGATAAAAAAAACCTAGATAAAAGGAGACTTAATGTAGTAATGTCATTAACTGTTTGCTACTGGATTTTCCGTCAGTAATAGTTTGACTTCGTAAAGCTGTTTGCTTCCTGAATAAAACTAGCCATGGGAATCCAGCTTAGCCCACTGGTGTGATCCAAAGTTCTCTAAGCAGTGCCATCTTGGAATCCTGTATTCAAGAATCTGTTCTTTGAAATATTGTATTACTCTGTTTTCATGCTGCTGATAAAGACATACCCAAGACTGGGCAATTTAAAGAAGAAAGAGGTTTAATGGACTCACAGTTTCATGTGGCTGAGGAGGCTTCACAATCATGATGGAAGGTGAAAGGAACATCTCATATGGCGACAGACAAAAGAAGATAGCTTGTGCACAGAAACTCCCATTTTTTAAACCATCAGATCTCATGAGTCTTATTCACTATCATGAGAACAGCACAGGACAGTGCCACCCCTATGATTCAATTATCTCCCACCAGGTCCCTCCCGCATCACATGGGAATTATGGGAGTTATGAGATTTGGGTGGAGACACAGAGTTAAACCATATCATTCTGCCCCTGGCCCCTCCTAAATCTCATGTCCTCACATTTCAAAACCAATCATGTCTTCTCAACACTCCCCCAAAGTCTTAACTCCTTCCAGCATTAACTCAAAAGTTCACAGTCCAAAGTCTCATCTGAGACAATGCAAGTCCTGTCCACCTGTGAACCTGTAAAATCAAAAGCAATGAGGGTACAGGCATAGGGTAAATACAGCCATTTCAAATGGGAGGAATTAGTCAAAACAAAGGGACTATAGGCTCCATGCAAGTCCAAAAACTAACCTTTCAATAAAATCTTAAAGCTCCAAAATGATCTTCTTTGACTCCATGTCTTATATGCAGGCCACACTGATGCAAGAGGTGGGTTCCCATAGTCTTGGGCAGCTCTGACCCTGTGACTTTGCACAGTATAGCCCTCCCCTGGCTGCTTTCATGGGCGGGCATTAAGCGTCTGTGGCTTTTCTAGGTACACAGCACAAGCTGTCTGTGTATCTACCATTCTGGGGTCTGGGGGATAGCAGCCTTCTTCTGACAACTCCACTAGATAGTGCCCCAATAGTGACTCTGTGTGAAGGCTCTGACCCCACGTTTTCCTCCCATACTGCTCCAGCAGAGGTTCTCCATGAGGGCCCTGTTACTGCAGCAAACTTTTGCCTGGGCATCCAGGCATTTCCATACATCCTCTGAAATCTTGGTGGAGGTCTCCAAACTTCAATTCTTGACTTCTGTGCCCTTGCAGGCTCAATACCACATGGAAGCTGCCAAGGCTTGGGGCTTCCATCCTCTGAAGTAACAGCCCAAGCTGTGCCTTGGCCCCTTTTAGTCATGGCTGAAGCAGCTGTGATGTAGATCTCCAAGTCCCTAGACTGCACACAACAGAGGAACTCTGGGCCCAGCCCAGGAAACCATCTTTTTCTCCTAGGCCTCTGAGCCTGTGATGGGAGGGGCTGCTGTGAAGACCTCTGACATGCTCTGGAGATATTTTCCTCATTGCTTGAGGATTAACATTCATTAACTAACTCATCACTTATGCAAATATATGCAGAAGGCTTGACTTTCTCCTCAAAATATGGGTATTTCTTTTTCTATTTCATCATCAGGCTGTGACCTTTCCAAACTTTTATGCTCCACTTCCCTTATAAAACGAAATATTTTTAACAACACCCAAGTCACCTCTTGAATGCTTTGCTCTTAGAAATTTCTTCTGCCAGATACCCTACATTATCTCTCTCAAGTTCAAAGTTTCACAAATCTCTAGGGCAGGGGCAAAATGCCTCCAGTCTCTTTGCTAAAACTTAGCAAGAGTCACCTTTACTCCAGTTCCCAACGAGTTCCTCATCTCCATCTGAGACCACCTCAGCCTGGATCTTATTGTTCATATCACTATTAGCTTTTTTGTCAAAGCCATTCAACAAGTCTCTAAGAAGTTCCAAACTTTCTGACATTTTTCTATCTTCTTCTGAGCCCTCCAAACTGTTCCAACCTCTGCCTCTTAGGCAGTTCCAAAGTCACTTCCACATCTTCGAATAGCTCCCCACTCCTGGTACCAATGTATTGTATTAGTCTGTTTTCATGCTGCTGGTAAAGACATGCCCAAGACTGGGAAGAGAGAAAGGTTTAATGGACTTACAGTTCCACATGGCTGGGGAGGCCTCGCAATCATGAAGGAAGGCAAGGAGGAGCAAGTCAAGTCTCACATGGCTGGTGGCAGGCAAAGAGGGAGAGCTTGTGCACAGAAACTCTTGTTTTTAAAACTTGTAAAACTTATTCACTATCATGAAAACAGCACAAGAAAGTCCTGCCCCTTTGTGATTCAATTATCCATCACTGGGTCCCTCTACAAGAGTGGGAATTATGAGAGCTACAAGATGAAATTTGGTTGGGGACACAGAGCCAAATCATATTAAATATTAATAGTTGAAAATTATTGATGAAAACCTTTCCACAAGGCTCTGAAACTTTCCTTAGTTGAAAACACAGGCTAGCTTTTTGGCAAGAATCAGAGTAAAACAAAAATTATTTGTAGATGACAAACACAGGAAGGATGAGGCCAATGAGATCAGAATGTAGGAAAGTAAAATTCCCCATTGGGGTACAATACAGAACGTTTTTTTTAATTATTTTTTTCTGAGACAGAGTCACTCCGTCACCCAGGCTGGAGTGGAGTGGCATAATCGCAGTTCACTGTGGCCACAACCTCCTGTACTCGAGCAATCTTCCCACCTCAGTCTCCTGAGTAGCTGGGACTACCGGCACGAGCCACCATACCTGGCTAATTACTGTTTTTTTTCTTTTTTCTTTTTTTGTAGAAATGGTGTTTCACTATATTTCCTAGGCTGGTCTTCAATTCCTGGACTCAAGTAGTCCTCTTGCCTTGGCCTCCCAAAGTGCTGGGATTACAGGTGTGAGCCACCGTGCCCGGCCTGTAACTATTTTATATGCATTTGATCAATATTTTTCCTGGAAAATAAAAACATTATGGATAGTGAACACACTGAAAAATCTCCAGGGCCTTCACATAAAGCATATTGTTTTTGAAATATTTAAATTAACAATATTTCACCTATTCAAACTTAATTCAGGGACAGCTAAGTGTTTTCTGTGATTTGATAGTTCTTCCTTTGCAGCTCTTTTTTTTCTTTTTTTTCTTTTTTTTTTTTTTGAGATGGAGTCTTGCTCTGTCCCCCAGGCTGGAGTGCAGTGGCACAATCTCGGCTCACCGCAACCTCCGCCTCCTGGGTTCAAGTGATTCTCCTGCCTCAGCCTCCCAAGTAGCTGAGGTTACAGGCAGGAGCCACCACGGCCAGCTAATTTTTTGTGTTTTTAGTAGAGACAGGCTTTCACCATGTTGGCCAGGCTGGTCTCGAACTCCTGACCTCAGGTGATCCACCTGCCTCAGCCTCCCAAAGTGCTAAAATTACAAGTATACACTATCACACCCAGCCTTTTTTTTTTTTGAGACAGAGTCTGCTCTATTGCCCAGGCTGGCACAATCTCGGCGGCCTACTACAGCGCCCACCTCCCGGGTTCAAGAGACTTTCCTGCCTCAGCCTCTCGAGCAGCTGGGAATACAGGCATGCACCATCATGCCTGGCTAATTTTTGTTTTTTTTAGTATTGTCTATCATCTAAGCATCTATCAAAGCATCTAAGTCTTAAAAGAAATCACGCCTGGCTAATTTTTGTATTTTTAGTAGGGACCGGGTTTCACTGTGTTGGCCAGGTTGGTCTTGAACTCCTGACCTCAAGTGATCCACCCACTTCAGCCTCTGAAAGTGCTGGGATTACAGACATGGCCACCACACCCAACTTCCTCTGCAGCTCTGACAATAAATGCTGAGCCGGTTAAGAAATATGACACATGTCAAATACACCTAATTATTTCTGACATCTCTCCTATTTATAAGGCAAAATAACAAATTGTGGCTATTTTCCACGGGCTTTTGAGGTTATTTCAATAATAGTTCTAGATGTAAATAATATTCTGAAAGTATTTGTTATTTGTTCTAATAGGGCCGGATCTTGGGAGAGCAAATTCAAGCGGGTTGTGGGAAGATAATTAATCACTTGATGTAGAGAGGGTCTTGGGTGACCGAGGAGCAACATTTAGCAACTTAACATAATTAAAATAAAATATTCAAAAACAAACATAGAAGAAAATAATACAGCTCCACAGAAACTTAATACTTTTGTTTTCCTTTTATTTCAACAATCATCATAAAGTCAGCAAAAAAACACAGGAAATTATTCTAAGAAATGGAATTTTTAATCTGTAGGCAGATTACAGAGATGATAATTAATAATCTTTTATGTCGTAAACAAAGTCATTCATCAAGAAACTAAGAAAGCAGGCCTATCAACACTGACAAAAATTTGCCAAAATTTTAGTAGAGTTCATAATCTCTTTTCAGACTTAGATGCTTTGAACCAAGGCCAATGTAATTCACTCTGGTTGAGCTTTGCCCTTCAATATGCTCTTTCTTTCCCTGATTCAAGGAAACTGATACTTTAGAACTATTTAGTTTCCTTTGAAAAATAAATATACAGGTTATTTTTCTTGTTACTGTTGTTTTGATATAGTTTTAGCCATCTATATTATTATTACTTTTAATCAAAGTAATTAATTTTCCTTACTCATAAGTTTAAGGCATTTTAATCAAAGTAATTAATTTCTGTTTTGCAGAAAATTGGGAATGGGTAATTGACCTCTGTCATATACAAGCATTTTAGCAAATCATCGAAGACCTTGAATACACAAAGCACAACTTTCTACAACCACCCAATTCTTTTATACTTTCTTAAAGTGGCAAAAATGACCAAAAGATACAGCCACTTTATTGCATATGAAAATAAGAAGCAAAAGAAAATAAATTAAAATTATTCTTAGTACTTAATGCTTGTATACAAACTTTTCCTTTTATTAGCTCATTATAACATTAGTTCTGTTTTAAATTTTCTAAGATCTTCAAAATTATGTTCAAGCTGACATACAATAAAACATAATTTCTGCTGATATTAAAAGTTTACTCACCAAAGAAGTTGAGGTTCCACTGCCACTTGGAAGCCACTCTGAGAGCTAAGAAAAGATGTGCCTGGACTTAGGCAGCCCATGAGATGCATGCCTCATGCAGTACAATTCACCTGACTCCTTCAGGAGAGTCACTGGTGCAGCTTTGTGGATGACCTCCAAAAGTGCTAAGACAGTCTCAGAATGGCAGATTCATGACTCTCATGGAAATTTAAAATAAACATGTATCAACACTTTATATAAATCTTTAATGAGGTAAATGATAAGATATTAAAATCAGTTTAAATCAAGATTTGACTTTCAGTGATTTATAGTCTATATGAGGCAACATCCATTTACACAGTTATAGACAAGAATCATTTTTACTGCTATGGAAGAAAACATTTTTGTTTGTTTAAAGAAATTTTTATAAAAATTTAAAAAATTCAAACTATACTGATAACATTCTTTTAAGTGATATATAAATATACATATTTATGGGATATATGTGATATTTTGAGATAGGTATAAATGTGTAATGATCAAATTAAGGTAGATATAATATTCATCACCACAAACATTTATCATTCATTTGTCTTGATAACATTTCAAATCTTCCCTCCTCCCTATTTTTTATTTTTTATTTATTTTTTGAGACAAGATCTCACTCCATCACCCAGGCTGGAATGCAGTGGCACCATCTCAGCTCACTACAACCTCTGCCACATGGGTTCAAGCAATTCTTGGCCTCAGCCTCCTGAATAGCTGGGATTACAGGCATGTGCAACCACACCTGGCTAATTTTTATATTTTTAGTAGAGATGGGGTTTCACCATGTTAGCCAGGCTGATCTTGAACTCCTGACCTCAGGTGGCCTGCCTGTCTCAGCCTCCAAAAATGCTGGATTATAGGAATGAGGCACCATGCCTGGCCTCTCCTCCCTATTTTGAAATATTAAATAAACTATTGTTAACTATTGTCATCCTTTTGTGCTACCAAGCACTAAAAATTTATTACTTCTATCTGACTGTATGTTTGTACCCCCTAAACAGCCTCTCTTCATCTCTCTACCGCCCTTTCCAGCATTTGGAAGCCATCATTCTACTCTCTACTTCTATGAGATCAACGTTTTTTAGCTCCCACGTATGAGTGAATTTGTACAATGTCTGTCTTTCTGTTCTTGGCCTATTTTTCTTAACATAATGATCTCCAGTTTCATTCATATTGTAAATGATAGAATTTCAACCTTTTATTATAGATGCATAGTATTTTATTATGTATATATCACATTATCCATTCATCTATTGATGGACACTTACACTGATTCTCTATCTTGGCATTGTGAACAGTGCTGAAATATACATAGGGG
>CAUYQU010033474.1:0-10330 GCA_963574635.1 Cheracebus regulus
ATGCCAGATATAGGTGAAGGGGAGGAAGGCAACAAATTACACTGCCACGTGTGTACCTATGCAACAATATTGTATGTTCTTCACATGTACCCCAAAACCTAAAATGCAATAAAAAATAAAATTAAAAAAAAAAAAAAAAAAAAAGACCATCCTGGCCAACATGGTGAAACCCCATCTCTACTAAAAATACAAAATTAGCTGGGCATGGTGGTGCATGCTTCTAGTTCCAGCTATTGGGAGGCTGAGGCAGGAGAATCGCTTGAACCAGGGAAGCAGAGGATGCAGTGAGCTGAGATCACGCCACTGCACTTCAGCCTGGCAACAGAGCAAGACTCTGTCTCAAACAACAACAACAAACTGATCATATTCTTTTCCAAATTTCATGCTCCCTCACTCAACTACCCAAAACAAAGCCTGGGGCCCAGGGGGTTCAGCCACCTCTCATCCCTTTCTATCATCATCATCCTCCCCAAATCCAAGCAACACCAGTGTGAACCTACTTCACAAATATCTCCTAAAATGATCCATTTCCCTCTACTCCCATCACCCTGATTCAGGCCATCATCTGTCACCCAAAATGACTGCAATTGCTTCCCTACTAGTCTTTCAAGTTCCAGAGTCATCCTCTTCCAAATCATCCTTCTTCCTGAAGTGAGATCTTTATAACATGTTAATTTGAACAGGTCACATCCTTGCTTAAAATCCTCCTCATCTCCCCAACTACCCTGAAGATACAGTCTAAACATCTTAACTGTATGGGTTGGCTTTGGTTGCATCACATGTCACCCTAAAAATCAGTGTCTTAAAACAACAAACTTTTGGCTGAGCATGGTAGTTCATGCCTACAATCCCAGCACTTTGGGAAGCTGAAGTTGGTAGATCATTTGAGCCCACAAGCTCAAGACCAGCCTGGGAAACATGACGAAACCCCATCTTTAAAAAAAATACAAAAATTAGCTGGACGTGGTGGCATGCGCCTGTAACCCCTCTACTTAGGAGTCTGAGGTGGGAGTATCACCTGAGCCCAGCAAGGTTGAGGCTGCAGTGAGCTGTGATCACGTCACTGCACTCCAGTCTAGATGACAGAGTGAGACCCTCTCTCAAAAAAACAAAGACCTTAAAAAATTTCTTATGAGTCTATGTTTTAGCTAGTTATTCTGGGTCAGCTCAGCCAGAGGCTTGGCTGAGACTTAGGTGGTCCAAGATGGTCTGTTACATGTCTGAAGGTTGGCTAAGTGTTACCTGGGGTGACAGTGAAGATTTAGCCATGTGTCTTTCATCATCTAACAGACCAGCCTGGCTCATTCAGATGGTGATGGTCTCAGTGTTTCCGGGGCAGCAGAAGTAAGCTGCAATACAGAAGTGCCTTTCAAGCCTCTGCTATGGTCATCCCATTGGCCAAAGAAGTTATATGGCCAAGTCTTGATTAAAAAGGTGTTAAAAACAGAGCTGACTTTGATGGAAGGAGCTTCATAGTCACATTACAAATGAACGTACAGAGAGGGAAAGGATTGGTAGCCTTTTTGTAATCTACCACATTAATATACTTTACAAACTTATTTATTTATTTATTTTTATATTTTTAACCCAGCTCCAGCACAAACAAACTTTTTATGATCTACACGCTAATTGCCTCTTAGCCCTCATCACTTAAAACCTGGCCCTTGCCCCAGGACTTGCACGGCATTGCTTCAAACATAACACGTTCTTTTCCTTTTAGGTCTTTGTTTATACGGTTCCTTTACCTTGAATACTCTTACTTCACTACCATTCATCCTTTAGGTCTTTTCTGAAATGTCGCCTTCTCTGGGACATTTTTGATCCTTTAAGACTGGAGGAGACATCCTGCTGCTGTGCTTCACAGTCACCACACTTCCACTCATCACAGCCCTTAACACACAGACTGCCATTACGGTCATGTTCACCTGTACCTTCCATGAGACTGTAAGCTCCCTGAGGGTAAGGACTGTGCCTTTTTCATCGAGCGAGTGGTAAGTAGTAGATTTCTGACTAATAAAATTACCAGATATGAAGTATTAGGGCAAAAGAAAGTTAAAGAAAGAATTAGGAGTATGGACAAAATGTAAATAGTCTTCAAAGATGAACAGTGTTGTCTTGCCCAGAATTTAACAGAAAAAAAAATGGACTTTCAGAAAAACTTGAGGCCCTTCAAGCTATCATCAAATCAGAGGTGATAAGGCCTTCTGAACTGTTTGAGAAATTGGGTAATTGTCACTAGGTAAAGGAAAAGGATTGAAAATTAGATAAGGGTTACTCATACCAAAGAAATTATAAAACTGAAGTAAAGTAAAACAAAATATGATACATATATGGTCAATATTTCTGGCCAAGATGCAACAAAATTCATTTCAGGAGTCCAAAGTTCAAATGTGCACCTACCTTTGCTGCCTCTCTTGTGAATTAAGGCATGACCCTATAAGATTAGAGAACAGGAGAGGAGACAACAGGAAACAAGCAAAAAAAGACCAGAAGCTGAAAAGCAGATCATAGGAGGTAAATGATAGCAGAACCAAGAAAACATAATCCTGTTCAGGCAGTAGAGAGAGGCAAGAATTCCCATGAGTCAACTGGTGGCACCAGGTATCTTGAACTAAAACAAAGAACTGCTAACCTCCAGATATCATATTCTACCAAGTGTAACAACTACCCCTCTACCACTTTGGCAGACTTATTCTTAGGAGAGAGTAAAACATTCTTAGGAGGAAAACCTTAGGAGAGAATAAAACAGAGAGGTCTGATTGGAGAAGGCTAGCAACATAGTACCCCAGTTAAGGGTGGGATACTATGATGAGTGATGAGGGAGATGAAGTGAACAACTGCACACTTGGATGCCAGGACACTTCCCAGGCTCCCCATCCCCACCATCCCCTGCCGACTAGTACCTTCCTGCCCTCCTATTTATCTTCCAGAATGTTGGCAGCAAGGCCTTCACTTTCCAAGTAAATTTCACCAATTTCTCCACCAAAATTCTTTTTCTGTTCCAGGATCCAGTTCGGTATTTAGCAATGCAAATAGTTGTAAAGTCTTCTTAGTCTTCTATAATCTCGTGACAGTTCCTCAGTCTTTCCTTGTCTTTCATGAGTCCACTCAGGTTTTTAAATACTCCACTCTTACATAGAACCAGACAACCATGAATTTCCAGATATCTGAGAACACCTCTGATATAAAAGACAAATACCAAACAAACAAAAGAAAGAAGCCAGGCGCAGTGGCTCACACCTGTAATCCCAGCAGTTTGGGAGGCTGAGGTGGGAGGATCACTTGAGACTAGGAGTTCAAGACCAGCCTGGGCAACACAGTACGACCCATCTCTACAGAATATTTAAAAATTAGCTGGGCGTGGTGGTAGATGCCTATAGTCCTATCTAACCAAGAGGGTGAAATAGGGGGATCACTTGAGCTGCCACTGCATTGCACTCCAGCCTGGGTGACAGAACGAGACCCTGTCCCAAAAAGAAAGAAAGAAAGAATTCAGAGACTCAGAGAAGAAAGTTTCTAGAAAACTATTAATAATATACTCAAGAAAAATATTCCATCTACAAAGCAAGAATAGAATACTATTTTTAAAAACTTTCATGGGGCTGGGCATGGTGGCTCATGCCTATAATGCCAGCACTTTGGGAGGCAGAGGCGGGAGGACTGTTTGAGCTCAAGAGTTCAAGACCAGCCTGGGCAACATAGTGAGACCTCTCTGTCTCTATTTTATACACACACACACACACACACATATATGTATATATATGTGTGTATGTGTATATACATATATATATATATATATATAAAACCTTTCATGGAATAAGACAGACACTTGGAGATTTAAAATACGGCAACAGAAATGAAAACCTCAATTAAAAGGATGGAGAATAAACTTGAGAAACTCCTCCAAATAAAAGAGGAAAAAGACAAAGAGAAGAGGGGATCTGAGAATTAAAGAACCACACACATGAACATATGATTTTAAAATGTGATATATATTATAAAGAAGAAACATAGACCACAATGACAGAACATATCTAGGGCCCCTCCTTTGGGTAGAGAGGTCAGGAAATCCCTCTCTTAAAGTGACAGTGAGATGAAGACCTCAAGAACAAGCTGGAATTAGCCAGACGAAGAGCTGGGGGAAGATGGTTCAAGCATGAGGAACAACATATGCAAAGATCCCAAGGAGGAAAGGGCCCAGAGAATTATAGCACCTGAGGAACAGGCCAGTGGACAGGAGTGGAGGGACTGGAGACCAGAGTGACGGGTTAAGGCCAGAGGGCCTTGGAGAGAAGGAATTTATGGTGACTACAATGAAAAGACAAGAAAAGATTTTAAGGTGCAATAAAATGATCCAGCATACTTTTAAAATTTATTTTAATTTCAAATTTTTCTTTCTTCCTTTTTTTGGGGGGCGGGGACAAGGTCTGGCTTTATCACCCAGGCTGCAGTGCAGTGGCACCATCTCAGCTCACTGCAACCTCCACCTTCCCGGCTCAAGCAATCCTCCCACCTCAGGCTCCCAAGTAGCTTAGGACTACAGGCATGTGCCATTATACCAGGCTAATTTTTGTATTTTTTGTAGAGAAAGGGTTTTGCTATGATGCACAGGCTGGTCTCGAACTTCTGGGCCAAAACAATCCACCTGCCTCAGCCTCCCAAAGTGCTGGGATTACAGGTGTGAGCTACCATGCCCTAATTATTTTCTAAATATAGATTTCTAGAAGTGGAATTAAGTAAGTTAGAGGTATGAAATTTTGTGGCTATTTTATAAAAGTTTTTTTTAAAAGATAAGTACTTTGATCATTAAATACAAAAAATCTACTTTGCAAAATGGTATATTTTCACCTGTCCAGTCAAATGATATCAGTGCAGATCTGCTTTAAAAAGATGAAAAACTATATGGTTGTAATATTATCACATTTTTAAAAAGTAAATGGCAAGATAGTCATCAAAACCAATACTGTCAGGCTGGGCACGGTGGCTCACACCTGTAATCCCAGCACTTTGGGAGGCCAAGGAGGGCAGATCAGAAGGTCAGGAGTTCCAGACCAGCTTAGCTGACATGGTGAAACCCCATCTATACTAAAAATACAAAAATTAGCTGGGCGTGGTGGCAGGCCCCTGTAGTCTTAGCTACTTGGGAGGCTGAGGCAGGAGAATCGCTTGAACTCAGAAGGCAGAGGCTGCAGTGAGGGGAAATCACACTACTGCACTCCAGCCTAGGCAACAGAGCAAGATTCCGTTAAAAAAAAAAAATGTCCAACTTCTTGGTCACAACAGGCCACATTTTAAACAACCAACATGCCAGCAAGCAGGCTATGCCTCTGAATCAAATCACTACACCTTTGAGACAACCTAAAATAATCCCAATGTAATGTAATATGCTAAGTATACATCTTTGTGTTTTTATAATGATAAGTTTCTGGCTGGGTGCGGTGGCTCATGCCTGTAATCCTAGCACTTTGGGAGGCTGAGGTAGGCAGATCACCTGAGGTCAGGAGTTCGAGACCAGCCTGGCCAACACAATGAAACCCTGTCTCTATTAAAAATACAAAAATTAGCCAGGCGTGGTGGCGGGCACCTGTAATCCCATCTACTTGAGAAGGCTGAGGCAGGAGAATCGCTTGGACCTGGGAAGTGGAGGCTGCAGCGATCTGAGATAGCACCACCGCACTCCAGCCTAGGCAACAGACTGAGATTTCCTCTCAAAAAAAAAAAAAAAAAAGATAATAAATTTCAGGCTGGGCACGGTGGCTCATGCCTATAATCCCAGCACTTTGGGAGGCCAAGGCAGGCGGATCACCTGAGGTCGGGAGTTTGAGACCAGCCTGGCCAACTTGGAGAAACCCTGTCTCTACTGAAAATACAAATTTAGCCAGGAATGGTGGTACATGCCGTAATCCCAGCTATTCAGGAGACTGAGGCAGGAGAATTGCTTGAACCCGGGAGGCGGAGGTTGTGGTGAGCAGAGATTGCACCATTGCACTCCAAGCCTGGGCACCAAGAGTGAAACTCCATCTCAAAAATAAATAAAAATTAATAATAATAATAATAAATTTCTTTGTTATAAATATATTTACAAATTGGAAAAAATATTTCGTCAGACTGTGACTTCCAATGCTGTGCATGGTCACGTTCTTCCAGGCAGAGCTGTCGTTTTGCTCTTTCAATTCTGTCACATGTGGCCTCTTTCACATGCAAATTTCCCTCTTTTGTTTCTCATCTCAGTGACCAGCATCCCCATACCCAAGCTCCTTCACCTCCTCACCTACTTCTCTCCCTGCCATCCTGTCTCTGTATATAGGCCTCATCACCCTCATATTCTCACACATTTATTTTCTCTTCCACGGATGTGATCCCCCTCTCCCACACTCCTTCACTCTCACTTTCATCTTCCCACAGACTCCTGAGACCTGTCATCTCTCCTCTCCCTTCTCCAACAACTCCTGCCCCCAGTCCTAGTTCAGGGAAGAACTGTTAAGTCAAGAAATCTGCCAAGGTGGCTGAGGGGACAACTGGAGCAGATGCGTAGATGCTGGGCATGAGGACACCAGGTGGCCAGCCTGGGTTTCCCAGGCCTCTGAGGCAGGAGGAGGTGGACCTGAACTAAAAGATGGGGGCAATGAAGCCGGGGACAGAGGCCAAGTCCTGCTGCTCGACAGCCGGAGTGCACACACAAGCCACCCGGAAATGCTCTGTGGCCTGGATGGGCTCTGAGAGTTGCCAGTTGGACACACTGACCTAGACAAGCAATTAGGCATGTTCAAGGTCTGCTGCACAGATCATACAGTCTTATAAAATAGGCTAAATCCCCGGCTAAGAGTTACTGATTTTTCTTCCCTTAAGTTCTCCAGATTAACAGTCTCAATAAGAATTGGAAAACAAATCAGACAAGGGTACTGAACAGTTGACACACACTGAACATGAGACTTAAGGTTCTTTTATGTACTTTTGGAAACAAACCAGGTATTCGGTGAACACTGGGAGATCTGGTAGGTATGTTTAATGAGAATTTGTACCGGGAAGGAATTTGAGATCGAGGTCAGGAATGATTAATATGCATGCAGGAAGTCATCAACATTTAAGCATAAGCAGTATGAATCTCATTAAATCTTCAATAGCTTCCTATTGCCTGAAGGAACTGGTGGTATTCTAATGATTAAAGCAGTAACATTAAGGTAGAAAACAGCATTAGAAAATTAATCTGACCCTCATGAAACAAGGTACCCCAAAGTATTAATCCACTAAAACTGACTTTGCAAGACTCTTCTGCAGCTGTGATTTTTCTTTAAAGTACAGGGTCTCCCTCTGTTGAGTTAGAAGGCTTTACTAAAAGTGACCCGTGACGGAGGTGTTCAAGGGCTCTCTTTTTTAAATCTAGGTAATTGATCATCTCTCCCATGCTTCACCCCACGATGAAGCCATCACACTGCTATCTAGCTGTTCCTGTCTCCCACTCACTGGCCCCAGCACAGCCTTCTCCTGTTGTGTCCCTCACTCGCTTTTCTGATTGCAGTGCCCCTGTGCTTGGCGATGTCCTGAACAGCTGCTATGCACAGAGCATAAAGTAGGGGAGAGATGACAGAAGACGACAGAGAGGAGTTGTCCTTTAAAATATCAATTCTTAAAGAGGTTGGTATTCAGGAAGATCAGCTAGTTTGCGGAGAATAAGGCCAGGGAGTTCTTTTCTCTCCTGACCTATTTCTATTTTATCTTAATGATAATCTTACTGATGACAGAGACAGGGTGTGTGGGGCCCCACATTCAGAATTATCACAATGCTAAATCAAAGGAAAAACAAAGTTGTGATATATAGACTCCAAATGTAAGAGATAAAAGGGATTGCAAAAGTTAATTTTCCTAAAGGAATATTTCAGTACTTAATAAACACTGTCTTGTGGATGTGCTAGAAATTTTGTTTTTGGTT
The DNA here is from genome assembly GCA_963574635.1 of Cheracebus regulus. Classification (NCBI taxonomy): domain Eukaryota; kingdom Metazoa; phylum Chordata; class Mammalia; order Primates; family Pitheciidae; genus Cheracebus; species Cheracebus regulus. The sequence goes on from CAUYQU010033474.1 coordinate 7,931, forward strand.
TATTGAGACAGGGTCTTGCTCTGTTACCCAGGCTGGAGTGAGGCGTGTGATCACAGCTCACTACAGGCTCAAAGTCCTGGGCTCAAGCAGATCCTCCCACTTCAGCCTCCGGAGTAGCTGGGACAACAAGCATACACCACCACCTCCGGCTTATTTGGGCATTTCTTTGTGAGATTTCACCATGTTGCCCAGGCTGGTCTCAAACTCCTGGGCTCAAGCAATCCTCCCACCTTAGCCACCCAAAGCACTGGGATTACAGGCACCAGCCATTGCACCCAGCCCAGAATTTTTTTTTAAATCATGGTCATATTACTAGTAGCCCTCCTTAGGAAAAAAAAAATCATTTAAAAAATGCCTACTTCATCTAAGTGGTGGGACTATGGGTGATGTGTATTTTCTTCTTTATACATTTCTACAATATCTTAATAATGTCACTAATAAAAGTTATTGCAGGCTTATGTGTTACGTACTATGCTAAGTAATACTGTAGTAGCTGGCCTCCAAGATGGTCCCCCACAGCCCAGCCTCCTGACAGTCACTCTCTGGTCCTGTCCCTGCCACATTGTCCTGGTCTGTGTGATCAACAGCATATGGCAGAAGGGCTGGGAAGTCACTGTGAGGAAGACAGTGGCTTCTATAGTAAGCAGTCTGGTTGTCTCTCTCTCGGATCATTTGTGCCTATGGAGAGGCATGGGTGGCAAGAAACTGAAGTCTTCAGGCAACAGCTTGAAAGGAACAGAGACCTGCCAACAGCCATGTGAGCTTGGAAGTGGGTCCTTCAGCCCGAGTTAAGCTGTGTGATGACTACAGCTCCAGCTAACAGCACAAATGCCACCTCATGAGAGATCCTGAGCCACAGGCATCCATCTAAGCCACTCTTGAGTCCCAACCCTCACAAACTGTGATGTGTTTGTTGTTTTGGGGTAATCTGTTACACAGTGATAGGTAACTAATATTCCTGTATAGGTATGATTTCTTTCAATCCTCCTAATAGCCTAATAAGGTAGGCACTCTTACCTCTATTTTACACATGGAGAAACTGAAGCTTAGAGAGGTTAGCTAATGAGTCCAAGATTCCACAACTAGCAAGCTACAGTATAAGGATTCAAACCTGAGCAGCCTGACTTGAAAAACCACATTCTTAGCCAGTGCTATACAGCTTTCCTTGTATTCCTTTTATAATCAGAAAATACATTATTTGTTTTTTTCTTTTGAGATGGGGTCTCACTATGTTGCCCAGGCTGGTCTTGAACTCCTGGGCTCAAGTGATCCTTCCATCTTGGCCTCCTAAAGTGCTGGGATTACAGGCATGGGCCACTGCACCTGGCCTATAATCAGAAAATACATTTTAAAAGTATTTTCAACCCTAGGAAAAAAAATTCCCATTCTTCCTTCACTACTATCTCAGAGGTAGAAAAGCCCCCTACCCACTTCCAAGGGGAGCTCCCCCCAAACCCCATTCCGCCCCATCTCATTCACATCTGGTCTCTCTCCAGGAAGCCTCCTGATCTCCAGGATTTCCAGGGGCCCCTCTTCCTTACCAGTTTCTTTGTTTTCCTCTGCTTCTAAACATAGCCTATCTCAAAACCAAAACAAAACATATGCCCGCACAAAAACATGCACACAAATATTCATTATCCATAAGAGCTAAAAAGAAGAAATATCCCAATGTCCATCAACTGCTGAATGGATAAACAAAATATGATATATCCATACAGTGGCATATTATATAGCAATAAACTGACACATGCTACAACAGAAATGAACCATGAAAACATCATGCTAAGTGAAAGAAGCCAGTCACAAAAGACTGCATGTTGTATGATTCCATTATATAAAATATCCAGATGAGGCAAATGTCTAGAAACAGAAAGATTAGTGGTTGCTTAAGGATGAGAGGATGGGCAGATTGGGGAGTGACTGCTAATGGGTAAGAGGTTTCTCTTTGGGGTGATGAAAATGTAAAATTGACTGTGGTGATGGTTGCACAACTCTTTGAATGTACTAAAAAAAATCACTGAATTATACACCTTAAATAGGTGAATTGTACGGTCTATGGATTATATCTCAAAAAAGTTGTTAAGATTGAACAGGCAGCCTGGGTGTGGTGGCTCAAGCCCGTAATCCCAGCACTATGGGAGACCCAGGAGGGAGGATCACTTGAGGTCAGGAGTTTGAGACCAGCCTGGCCAACATGGTGAAACCCCGTCTCTACTAAAAATACAAGTTAGCCAGGTGTGGTGGTACACACCTATAATCTCAGCTACTCGGGAGGCTGAGGCAGGAGAATCGCTTGAACCTGGGAGGCGGAGGTTGCAGTAAGCCAAGATCATGCCACTGAACTCCAGCCTGGGTAAAATATCAAGACTCCATCTCAAAAAAAAAAAAAAAAAAAAAAAA
>CAUYQU010033476.1:0-109270 GCA_963574635.1 Cheracebus regulus
TTTTGCTTAGAATTGACTTGGCTATGCGGGCTCTCTTTTGGTTCCATATGCAGTTTAAGGTGGTTTTTTCCAGTTCTGTGAAGAAGGTCATTGGTAGCTTGATGGGGATAGCATTGAATCTGTAAATTACTTTGGGCAGTATGGCCATTTTCATGATATTGATTACTCCTTTTTTAAATAGAGTAGTAAAGGGTGACTCAGAGGAAGTTAACTCATCCAGGAAAGGACAACGTTCCACCTGTGTTGGGTCTGAACGCTGGTATATTTGAGAATTTAGTGAATTATGCCGTCATGGGGATGGATGCAGCAAACTACCATGGCATGTGTATACCTATGTAAAAATTCTGCACAATCTGCACATGTACCAGAGAACTTAAAGTATAATAAAGAAAAGAATTCAACTCTTTCTCCTCAGTAAGCATAATTCAGTAAATAGTGAAACAGTTTTTCCAGTGACTTTAGACCTGTCAGAGTTTTTATTATATGGAGTTCTTAGTTCTAATCCAACAATTCGGAAAGATATGGAAAAATACATAAAGGATTCAGAAGAATATTTAAAAAAAAAACAATGTGAGAAATGATAAAGGATTCTTGAAGAGAAATTTCAGTCATAGGAACTGTGTTGCCTCCATAAGAACTGAGTTCACAATGTTCTTTTATAATTGCAATAAACTCCAGCGCTTTAATTCCAAAATATGTGATATTCCACACATGACTTCTGCAGACCTTTGTCTTAGGGAAGATATGGGCTTGTACAAGATACAGTAAGAAGAAAGATCTCCAGTATTTGAAGCCTATATACACCCAAGGAATTGATTAGCAGCGCTCAACACTGTGGTCCATGTGGATAGCAATAGAGAAAATTCTTTGAGTGCTGTTGGCATGTTACTCTGTCTCTAATGGAAGCAAATTACATACTTTCTACAGTAACAGTATCACTCTAGTAATGTTCAGATAAAGTGTTCCAGTGAAATCTAATAGCTTGTACTTGCCAGAATCATTATTAAAATAATTGCTTCCTCCTACTTTTTTTTTTTTGCCTTTTTTGGGCAAAGTGCTACTTCATGTGGCAGTGAGTTTTTAAAAACAAGGTAACAAACTATAGCAGGATACAGAAACTACAAAGGCAATGCTTCCCTCTCTTTAATAATTCTAACCGTATGACTGCTAAAATAACACTGTGTCCTGGAAAGCAGACTTTTAATAGAACATTTGTGGATAATTGAACTCCTGCTCATTGTTTAAAAGGTCATGAGGTTCCAGTGAGCCCTTTTTCTTTTCGTAAATTATTCAGCTTGAGTATTTATTGGCCTGTCAAAAAGAAAGTATTGTATGAACTGTCTTTGTTGTTCTTCAGTGTTTCCTAATTTGATTGTGTTCTTTTCTGTACATAAAGCCAACAGAAAATTTCCATTTCTTCTTCTCAAATTCCAGTACAGGGACCGCTCATCTTTGCTGTTTGCTATATAGATCAGCCTCATAGATCAAATAGACGTAGATTAAGTCAGTGGAAAAGAATTATAATACTGATTGAATGGAGAGTTTTTGTTTGATTTGTGTTCCAAGCCTGATCAGATCATTGTTTTTATTAATATTATTTCAGAGCATTCCTTAAAAGGAATCTACAATAGAAACGATGGGGCAAATTTTAAGGGAACTGCTAGTATTAGGTTATCCATAGTCATCTCTATTACAATGAAAGCAGTATTCCACATCCCTGATTTTGCAAAATTAGTGCCTGTAGAATATCTCCACACTTTACTATAGTCAGTAGATCAATTGACCTCAGTTCTAAACAAAATTTAGATCAAATTGGGTAGTTCTAGTGCTTGTACATCTAATCTTACTGTCCGTACTTGTAGGCCTTCTGTACTATTTTCTGTATCCAAAGATAGGTAAAGGAGGATTACTTAAGATAAACAGGGTCACAAGAAAATAAAGGGGGGCTGAATTTCAGAAAATACATCCCATATACTGCTGTCATTTTCTTCTGACCACTGTGATCCTTGTTCTAAGCTACATGTAAAATACCTGCAATTTTTGCTTGCTTTCATTTGACATGGGATACTCTCTTCTAAATGTTCTTTTTCTAAGTGAAGAGCTCTCTCTTCCTATGGACAGAAATTGATCACATCAGGTATGCCTGGACTACATGTTACTTTAGTTCTCACTGCAGGACTGAGAATTTTGTCGAGTTAGTGCCAAGTATTGTCCTGCTTTGATGAAACTAATGAGCACAATTTTTCTCATATCCTGTACCCTGAAACTGCATTTCAGCATACAGTATAACTTTTACAACAGTCATACAGGTGAACCTTCTTACAGATGAGAAGCAGAGATACATAGAATTAGTTCAGTTTTCCAAAATATCGTTTCTCATAGATGACAGGGCCATGATTTGAACCCAGACTTGAATGACACCAGTGTTCAGACTCTAGTTTATTTCTGTGTCACTTGAAGGAAGGGTTGCTTTAAGACTTAGTGAAACTAGGTAGGAAGCACTAGGTTTAAAGAGCTAACAAGACATGAGATACCACTGATAGAATTCATCCAGTAGGTACTGACTTCTGTGAAAGCACAAGGGCCACCAGATGACAACTTCTAATTCTGGTTCCCTTGTCCTTGTTCATTATATAAGTCCACTCTTTCCCCTGCCCTCCAATTTAGTCGTCTGTTTCCTTGTCTAATGGCCATTAACTTGGCTGAGTTCCTGACTTCATTTCCTCTTTGCTTCTCAAGTTCTATTGTTCCTGAGCCCTTGGCTGCCTGGATTCCTCTTTACTACTTAACTAGACTAGTCACAAACAGCTGTGCACTCCCAGCAAAGTGTTTATATACTTCCTTGGCATTTCAAGTGCTGGATTTGTCCCATTAAGCTCTAATACTCATTAATCAACAGAAAACTTCTGCCCAGACTCATACAAGTCTCAGTTGTTGAAATTGCACATATAATCTGCAATGTGTTTTCAAACCTATGGTTGACAACATTTTACTCCAAAAACCTCAAAACCCAGGTTGTAGGTATTTTGGTTAATCTGGAAACCAGCCTCACATGTTGTAAAATTATATGTTTAACAGCTGTCATTTTGTCCCTAGGCTACCCTCTTTTTACTGGTTCTCATCTCTTCTCCCTTGATACTTCTAAATTGTGAACCTATGTAGTGGAATATCCTTTGGGCTTTCTGAATCTGACTTGGTTTACTAACCTTCATCTATTCTCCTGAGATCCCTGGCTTTGAACAAGCAGTGCAGTCCTAATTTCTGCTGAGTCTAAGCTCAATTTTTATTCTATCTATTGCTATAAAGTACTTACAAAATTAGAATATTAAAATCAATCATGTCTATTTTTTCTTGTGATTTTGTACACTGGGAATCTGGGGAGAATTTGGTTTTGATTCTACTGTTTTGCCAGACATTGTCTGACGTCACTTGTTAGCATTCAGCTAGTCTATGGGCTGTCTGGAGGGTCTAGGACAGCATCACTCAGGCTTCCGTTGCCTTTGCAGGTTTGGCTGCAAGGCAGATATCAGCCAGAACTGGTAATCAGAATGTCTGCTCGTGCCCTCTCTAGCAGGAGGTTCTCAGTGTATTTGAACTTCTAAAGTGGAGAATCACAGCTCCTAGAGAGAATGTTTTCAAGAGCTATGAAGCAAAAGCTGTCTGTTTCTCATATCCTGGACCCTGAAACTGCATTTCAGCATCATTTCTGCGGTTTCTATTGGTCAGAGCAGTCATAAGATTCGAGAGGAAGGGACATAGATCCAATTTCTTAATGGGAGGAATATCAAAACTTTGTGGCTATATTTATTCTGCCTTACTTCTATTTCCTGTGTCTGTTTTCCTCTCAGTCGTGGTCTTTGTGTTTCTACTCTAGACCTGAAATCTAGACTCAGTTTATAGTAATTGATAAAATTCTCGACTTCTAGCTTAATTCTATTCATTCATTTATTAACGAACCTTTTTAAAACAGGTTTCATGGTTGGTTATTACTGTACAAAGCAGTACAAAAAAGTAATTTTCAAAATATGGACTTTGTTGCCTGGCTTTTAATCCTGCATCCTCCATTTCTAAATTGCAAAATCTTGAGCAACATGCTTGTGCCTCAATTTCCTCTTTTGTAAAATGGAGACTATAATGCTTATATTACATGGATATTGTAAACATCATGTGGGATAATGTATACAAAATACTAAGCATAGTGTCTTGTACTCAAAAGCAGTCTGGTAAAATAGAATAGTGGCTATGATTAGTAGCTGATATGGTTTGGCTGTGTCCCTGCCCAATGTCATCTTTTATTGCAGTTCCCATAATCCCCACATGTCATGGTATGGACTTGGTGGGAAGTAATTGAATCATGGGGGTGGTTTCTCCCATGCTATTCTCGTGATAGTAAGTTCTCATGAGATCTGATGGTTTTATAAGGGGCTTCCCCCTTTGCTCTGCTCTCATTCTTCTTCTTGCCACCTTGTGAAGAAGGACAGGTTTGCTTTCCCTTCTGCCATGATTGTTAAGTTTCCTAAGGCCTCCTCAGCCATGCTGAACTCTGAATCAACTAAACTTCTTTCCTTTATAAATTACCCGGTCTCAGGTATATCCTTATAGCAGCGTGAGAATGGACTGATACAATAGCTCTCACTATAATTGTGTGAACCTGAATTAGCCACTTAATATCTCTGGACCTCCTCCTTTATATATAGCTTCTTATTCTGTATAATTAAGAAGCTGGGTTATATTTTCTTATAGTTATGGTTTATTATAGTGAAAGGATGCAAATTAAAATCAGCAAAGGGAAAAGACACAGGAAAATAAGTTCAAGAGAAAGCAGGCAGAAGTTTCCAGGTATATCTTCTCAGTGGAGTAAAGAGGGACATATTATTAAGATAAACTATTCTGGTCATACTGGCAAAGTATGGTCCAACACGCGAGGCTCACAAAAACACTCATATCAGGTAGAATATTCCAAGGGTTCAGAGATTATCTCCCATGAGTGTAAAGAGAAGTCTTTATTTAAATGTGCAGGTTTTGAGTAACACAAGCCTGCTGAATTTACCTTTTTCCTTGCCACACACTAATATAAAATGTTAATAAAAGGGAAATTGGGTGCAGAGCATCCAGTACTTCTGTACATTGTTCTCAAATTTTATGCAAATCTAAAATTGTAATTCAAAATCTTATTGGAGCAATAGGTTATGTAAGTTCATAAATATTCAAGTTTAGAGTATTTTAACAATTTTCTTCATGATTTATAACTGAAAGGGATTGCATTGTAAGGGATATTGTTGTTTGCCTTAGACAATACATTCAAATTTTTTATTGTGTTTGTGATTGAATTTTTTCACAGCAACACTTTATTCAGAATAGTCAAAAAGTAGAAAAAATTCAAAATCTTCAATAACTAATGAATAAGTATAATGAAATGTAATTCAGCCATAAAAAAGAATATATACTGATTCATGCTACAGCATGGATGAAACATGAAAACATTAAGCTAAGGGGTAGCAGCCAGTCATATAGGACCAACATATTGCATGCCTTATATGAAATGTCCAGAATAGGCAAATCTAGAAACAAAAAGTTGATTAGTAGTTTTCAGGAAAAATAGGATTGACTGAAATGGGAATGATAAAAATATTCTAGGATTAGACAGTGGTGATGGTTGCATAGTCTCGTGTATGTACTAAAACCATTGAATTGTACACTTTTAGAGGGGTAAATTTTATGGTCTGTAAATTATATTTCAATTTTTAAAACCTAACTCTTTCTCACAAATTTTCAAGTTAAATTTCCCTAACAATATGCTCTGTTTTTTGTACACTAAATGGAAAGACATATCCACTAATTTGTAAAAAGTGTAATTCTGGTATATTCTAGTATACCCTTTATAAATCTTTTTTTAACCTCCTTTCTTTCTTATTCCATTCTACACTTACTACACAATCCTTTATCATAATGTATCATAAAGATTAAGAAATTAGGCACTCTTCATTTTCTCAGTCTAGCTTTGCTGCAGCAGTGAAATTCTTATTATAACTATCATAGCTTAGTAGATATTTTAATGTAAGGATAAAACAGATTGAGTAGCCCAGTACTATAGACGAGAAATAGAATCCAATTGCTAGATTTCTACACCTCTTTGGTTTACAGCTTGATAAATTATTACTATTATTAGTCAAGCAATAAATCTTGACCTAATTGAAAACAACATGTTTGAATTTTTTGGTTGGTTTTTGTTTGCATGATAATAGAATTGTGTGCAACCAGTGATATGATTATCATTACCAATGTATGCAAGAAATTTGAACATATTTTAATATAGAAAACATTGAAAACTCCCTGCTTTAATGAAATTTGATTATATTGTGTTATGGCAAACATACTTTATTCTTCTAACAACAAAATTTGGATTATTTTCCTGAAGTGAAGTACAATATCTGTGTATCTTGATTTAGGGATGGTTTCATTTCTAATTAATTATTTGTATCTTAATTTTTGCTGGCATCAAATGAATCTATTAAAGAGCTTTAAAAATTATTTATGTATATTACATATGTAAAATAGCTTTAATTGAGCAACTTATCTTTCACTTGCAAATATGTGAAAATATCTGTATGTCCAAATAAAAAGAATTCTTTATCATTAGAATAATATACTTATTATTCTGAATCTCTTATAAAAATCCTTGTTTTTGATTGTAGGAATCCAATCCAAGTACCTCCGAACAGCTGCAGCATTCTAACCAAAACATATTAACTAGTAATATCACTTAACATATAAGCAAAACAATGTTTATCTTTGCTTTCTGAATTCAGGATCTTAGGTTATCTTACTTGTTTAAACTTGTTTGGGATAAGATATGGAGATTAAGCCTGTACGTATATGTACATATGTTCATCTTCTCACAGGCCTCTGAACTTTTGGTTTTCTTATTTCTTAGCATCTAGGTTCTATTTGTAAAAGTAGATGCTGTACATTAAAGAAAAAGGATTAACCTTTGACTGTTTTAGTATGTTCCACCTACTATTTCTTAAATCACAGGCAAATTCTCATTTCTGGTTTTAGTCTATCTCAGAAGAATAACATATACCAAACACCAAGCTCAGTAGGATTGTAGGTAGTCAAATATAACCAAGTAAAACTGCTTTCACCAAATCATGACTTGATAATTGACATGGTACTGGACTGTGGAAAAGACATGTTAGGTTTTCCTTTGGAACAAGTTATCTGTGAATGTTCAGTTGCATTAAAAGATACTAAATAGTTAATCATGTAGTGATTACTAACATGATTAATAGTAAGCAAGGAAGATTTTGCTTTCAACTTTTTATTAATGTCACTTCCTCTGCTTAAGTCTTGAAGTTACCATCTCTGTTTATTCATTTTTCAATCTGAAATTCACTAGAATGGCCCATTAAACTCTAGAATATATAGGTGGATTGCAAAGTAAGAGTGGCTTTAACTTAAAGATGAAAGTGGAATGCAGTTTTTTCCCCTAGATTTTAATTTTTACTGTATTTTTCCATAAGATTAGTATACCAAAAATATAATATCTCATAATATAGACAATAATATGGTAAAAACTGTATATTCATATACAATAGGAAAAATCCTTGTTCTTCCATACCCTGTTAAATATCATTTATTGTTGGAAAATGGTCAGTGTTAACAAGCTTCGGCACCAAGTGTGTGGGTGCACACAAAGTGCACATGTGCACACTGTTACACTAAACTGTATTCATTATTAGTTAATTCAAGTAAATGATTACATATTGATAGGTGTCCTGAGTAGCTTGAAATAATCTCCTTATCTCAGGATGGTGATTCTACATAGAAACCCATGGCAGGGGAAGCAGGAAACAACCATCTTTCCTTTAAGAAGAGTATTTATTAAAATAGTATAAAGCTAAATCAAATGGAACTGCTGTAAATAATAGTTTGGGAAGTTAAATAATCTGCTTTTCCTATGTTAGACTTGCATAAATTCAAAATAATCTTCAGGATATTCACACTCAATTATTATCTATATAGCATCTTTTAAAGCAAGACAGTATTATCGAATATAATACCACTTTTATTGAATGTATGCCTTTCAATCTCTTTTAATAATCTCTTAATATCTTTTAATAAATGTTTACAAGGCTTTTATGAGTTTTATTCCTCCTTAACAGAGCTGAGAACACAGTTTTCTTAAATTTGACCATGAATGTTCCATTGAGAGACTGATGATAAATTCACACCTAGCCTCCCTTTAACTGATGGACTTAAACTTGATCCATGGATTTGTGCCACGAACTTCAAAAGATGGATCACTGCTGTAGATGTGATGGCCTAACTCTTCCAAATGTGGCTCAGGATCAGTGGTAGCAAACTGGGCAGCATCATCAATTTCTTTCCTCACCTCAGCCCCAATTTCTTTTAATTCTTCCACAGTAGTGAGCTTGCTGTTTACCATTCTATCTTGGAGAAGTGTTATAGGATCCCTCTTACTTCTCACGTCCTGAATTTCTTCTCGTGTACGATAACTCACTCCAGGATCACTCATGCTGTGTCCATGATAACGGTAGGTCTGCAGCTCCATCAGTATGGGCCCCTTTCCAGATCTACAGTAGTCACCTGCAAATTTTGTTGCCTCACGAACACACAGAACATCCATTCCATCCACCTTTAGCCCAGGAATAAAGCCGCCCCTCTTGTAGTAATCAGTGCTGGCTGCTGCTTTCTCATTAGATGTTCCCATTCCATATAGGTTATTCTCACAAATGAAAACACAAGGTAATTTCCACAAAGCTGCCATGTTGAAAGTTTCTGCTATCTGCCCCTGATTAGCAGCGCCATCCCCATATAAAGTCAAACAGATCTCATCTTTTCCCTTATATTGGCAGGCCAGAGCAATGCCAGCGCCCAGGGGGCCCTGTGAGCTGACGATGCCATTGCCCCCGTAGAAGTTCTTGGTATACATATGCATCGATCCTCCTTTTCCCTTAGCACAACCTCCTCTTCGTCCTGTCAGCTCTGCGAGAATCGATCGGACAGAAATTCCCCGAGTATAGCATATGCCATGAGCCCTATAGGATGTGATGACGTGATCCGAGGGCTTTATGCCGGCCTCAAGGCCCACGCAGCAAGCTTCCTGCCCATCGCACAGGTGACAGAAACCTCGAATGAATTTCTGTTTGTAGAGCTGATCTGCCTTCAATTCCATGCGGCGAACAGTCAGCATCACCCTGTAGTATTTAAGCCCCTCCGCTCTAGTGAGCACTGCGGTGACCGGGGGACCCTCTTCCAACAGATAGAGATCACATTTCTTAATTTCAAATGTAGCGTCATTTGAGTAGTTACAGGATGCCACCGGGACTCTGCGAGCTGATTTCTGCACAATACGCCTCAACACGCAGGAGACGAAGGAAGCCAGCATATTCTTGAGTGCTGTGGCTGGCGGCGGCTGCGGCGGCGTTGGTGGCGTTGCCTAACGACTGCCAGAAGGCCTGGCCGCGGCTCCGCCGCTCCTTCCGGTGCTCCGCGTCTCCTTCCGGTGCTCCGATGCACGTGACGCCATCTGGGCAGCGCGCATGGGGGGCCGAGACAGGTCCTGCATGGCACTGGGACACAGGAAACGCAGCCTGAGCTGACTGATTTGTATAGTACCTGCCAACGGTAAAATGAAGACTAATAGTGGTTTCCTTTTCTGGAGGACTTGGTGGAACCACAGGCCATCCTAATTAACCGCCGTCATCGCTGAGCCTTTGTAGTCTGAGTCCCTTTTCCCTGCTAAATCCTGGAGCAGTGTACCTTAAGCTTTACCCCCAAGCACATCAAACAGAAGAAACAAATTCAACCCCTGAGGTAGACGAGAGTCCTGAGAGTTAGTCCAAAGGTATTTGCTTCCTACCAATATTTCTTTTGTGTCTTGTTTTTGATCTTTAGAATAGGTATGAATATTTATCCTATTCCATAATGTGCCATATGTATTTTGATGTAAAAACAAAGCTGTAAATTATTTGTAGCTTAAATAGTTAACTTTAAAAGCAAAATAAGCACATGCACTAACAAAAACCCCCTTTAAAGAAAACTCAGTACTCTCAAATAATACGCCACATTTATCCACATGGCTTCCAGCACCTATGACATTTGAATTGGGGAGGGAGGACGTATACAAACCTCAGCCTGAAAATAACCATCTAAACCCAGTAATATTCTTTGCCTTGTGTTGGAAAATTGGAGGCAGGGAGGCAGAGTTGAGGTGCCGATCGTGGTAAAAAGTTTGTAGTTTGTGACATTCTACTTTTTCTTACTTTTTTAAAACAATTCTGAATCCCTGTTTTACCCAGCTTTATCCCTATTTTCTAACTAATTCACTTTCTTTCTTCCTCTTGTTTCTTTCCTTTTTTTTTTTTTTTATTGTTAGCTTTCTATAAAGATGTCTTCAGCAGGTTTCCACAGACTTTCAAGTGATATTTATTTATTTATTTTGCTTTCATATCAAACTGTATCAGCCTTAGTCCAGGAAATCTAGAAGCATGTTCTTACATGCCTTTTTATGTTGTAACCATTAGAAATCATACCTTCTTATAAAGTGACCCATCAAACAATATACAGTTTGGACTATAAGAGAGCAACAGAGTTTCCTTATGCCACCTGTAACAGTTCAGTCACAAGAGAAGAGAAGCCTTAGACCAAGGGCTACAAAGATCACATATCATTTCTCTCTTTTTGTGTTTTTACCAGGAAGGCGATTTTGTGCCCCAATAAGCCAACCTTAATCAGGTATCCTGTTCTATTTAGAATATTAAGCCTTTCACCTTAATGCATGCTCCGTTTTATATCCACTGCCTATTTGCAAATGATAAATTCTTACCCAAATTTTCCTATTTCAGGTTCAAAGAAGCTGCCTTCTCTCTATCCTATTGCAAATGTTATTTTGGGCACTTCTGTTAATATTCAGGAAGAAAAGAGAAAATAGCTTGTTAAAAAGTTATGATATCTCTTAAAACTTGATCCTCTCCCCACCTTCAGAACTCAGCCATCATAATAGGCCTCATCTTTTCCCTCAATTTAAAATTCAACTATTGGAATTCATGGTCTTGCTGTGTTGTTTGCTCCCTCTTTGATAGTTAGCCTGTCTGTGCTGTTCTCTTTCATTCCTCCAGGTATTAGAGATCTCCAGGGAGCATTATCTCCATAAGAATGAGAAAAATGACACTGCAGGATGGAACGATAGTGTTAATGGGTCACTGAGTGACAGCTGAGCCTTTCTCAGAGGTATCAGCCAGGCCAGTGCTGCCAGAACACAAGAGCTGTACAGTAAAGTGTGCCAATTTAATCTTGTCACATGTAGCCTGGACTGCAAAGATAGAGCTCCCCTTAAAAGCCCAGTGTGTCAAGGCTAAACCTGACTCATGCCAGAAGAGAACATGCAAAGATGCTAATTGGAAAATAGCTGTACTGCAGGTTCCAACAGAAGATGTTCTTCCCCCACCCCACCACACACACACACACACACACACACACACACACACACACACACACCCACACCCACACCCACACCCACCCCCACCCCCACCCCCACCCCCACCCACCCACCCACCCGGCTTTGGTTAAGATAATAAATAATAAAATAATAAACTTCCATGGACCTCTTGGTCGTCAGTTACCCTGTACATCCTAAATTCAACTTAAAAGCAGGTAGCTGAAATGAAACAGTGTCAAAGTATTTCAATTAAACTGATTAATCTTGATAATGACTTTTTGACTTTTATTGCTATCCTTCCAAATAGAAAGAATGAAATTTCCAGACATCAGGGTAAATGTTTATCCTGAGCTGTTGAGCTTCTCCTCTTACATGCCCCCAAGCTACATAGGATTTAAGCTATGTATGGACATTAGAGCTGTTGATGGCATTCTTTTCTTCAAATGATTTATTTTTTATCCTGTCATTGTTCAATACCATGTTGATTACCAAACAGAACTAAGAAGTCATCTAAGTACTCACCACTGAAATGTTGTTTGCAATTAAAATCCCCATAAATTCTAAGTTTTTAATTAACACCAAATCTCACTTTTAATCTACTTGAAATGAAAGGAAAACAGATGAGCACTTTTATAAGGCCAATGGTAGACTTTACATTTAATTAATAAAAACCCCCATAAAAGAGGAGCCAGTGATTATAGTAGCAGTCATTCATACTAGTGTGAGAGAATTTCACATTTCATGTCTGATGATTGATCCTACAGGGGCATTTCTGAATTTATCTTAAAAGTGTCACTTCCATTGTATCAATAACACATATTTTTTAAATAAGAGACAAGGAAATGTAAGAAAAAAGAACAGTGAGCATGTTTGAAGTATATTTACATTTCCTCAGTAGTTATTGCACTTTTTCACCAAATGTTAAGTGAAGAAAGCTGTTATAAGAGTGAAGATTTTTCTAGATAAGAATATCAGATCTCATTATATGATTAGGGGTGGCAGTGTATTTTTTTTCATAGCTCTAAGATTTTGGCAATTAAGAGTGATGAGTAAGAACTTGGTGCAAAAATTAAGAGTTATATATAACTCAGAGAAGAATTTTTCCCATTTGGTGTATTACTTTGTCTCCCTTGGAGAAAAGACACAATGTCAGTACCATATATTTTGAAAAATAATGTCAAGCAAAATTTCTCTCAATATTATAATAAGCAAAGCTATTCCAGAACACTTCAGAATCTTGGCCAAACAATAATTTTTCTTGTATAATCTTACCATATTTGAAATATGATTAAAATACAAATCCAGGATACATTAATTCAAAGAGAAGACTTAATTGGAAATGAGAGGTAAAGTAGAATTGCTTCTCATCCTACCCAGATAATGATGGTGTTAGATAAAGGGAGACATTATGGGTTAATCTTTAGTAGCAACAGATGAAGCACCGTCTTTCTCCTGATAGATGACCAGAGTCATGTGAGTTATCATGCTTCTAGTACTAAATCCACTATTTCAAGAGTTTGGGATGAGGGTCTAGCACTAAAACAGAACATAATACAAAACTGTAAAACTTGCTAAACATTTTAATAACTTCTCTATAATTAGAGCTGTAATTGAATATGGCCAAGTGACATAAGAAATAAAATTTTATGTATAAAATCTGTAGTCCAGATTTACTAAAGTCTAGTGTCTGAACCAGTAGAGGACTAAAACAGGAGTCAAGAGTTTTGAATTGATTTTTGCTAAGTATTTTTAGTTGTTTTGTAAAACCATAACCCCCATTCAAAATAAAAATCATTAATTCAATAAACATTCCTGACAAATCACAGCAATTTTAAGGAAGTCTAAGTCAGAGTTAAATCTGTTTGCATGTTCTCCAAAAATTTTTACACTTCTTGGGCAAATCTTTTCTTTAGCAGATTTTAATTCTCACATACTTAAAATCTCATGTCTCAAATTTTTATTCTGTAAATAAACATACATTTACCCCTAGTAACCTTGATTTTATTATACTAGCAATAAAGTGTAGAAAAAATATGCTAGTAAAAATGAACACTATATATTCAATACTGAAATGAGGGCCTCTCTGTGCAGTCATTTTAATATATTAGTTTCCTCCTTATCATGTTATGTTTTCTTTATAAATGCCCTCCAACAACCCTTCCTTCTAATGACTTTTGATGGAATATTAGCTTTCTAATATCAGTATGCCCATGTAATAACAAAATTAGTACAAATATTTCCTTTGACTTTGACTCTTCCAAGAAGACCTAAGTCACTGAAGGAGATTTAAAAAGAGAGGAAGGAATGTTGGCAAAAATCTGGGCAGTGCTGCCCCCTAGAAGGAAGTTTGAGCAGCACATTTGACTGACAGACAAATCTTGAGAGAAACAGACTTTGAGGAAGATGGCTAATCATGCACCGCACTTTAAGAACCTACAGTTGACCACATCTTGTTTCCTTTGTCCTATCTAGTGTCTAAGCTTGGGCGCAGTGTTACCTATTACATTCTAAACTTAAACTTGAGTAGATTCCGTCCAAATAGATTCATAGGCGTTACCTGTGAATATGTACAGACATATAAGCAAGCATATTTTTCTTGGCAAATACTTTTTAAACAATGGGAGTAAATTACTTGGTTATTTGCATTAATTTGAGATTTAAAACATCATTATAAATATTTCCCAGGTATGTAATAGAATAGACTTGCATCTCTTTCCCAGAGATACAAAGTTAACAAAGTTTGTATCTCCAGGAAATACAGTTTGCTCATTTGACTCTCACATGGTTTAGTCTCATTCCCAATTTCAATCAGAGGAAACTGAGGCCAAGGAAGTAGGCAAATACAAAGCTAATAAAAAAGTAAAATATTTATTCTTCATTTATTCATTAATATGCATA
This sequence comes from Cheracebus regulus, assembly GCA_963574635.1. Lineage (NCBI taxonomy): Eukaryota > Metazoa > Chordata > Mammalia > Primates > Pitheciidae > Cheracebus > Cheracebus regulus. The sequence continues at coordinate 14,363 of CAUYQU010033476.1, forward strand.
AAGTGCCTTTCTTTTATATATCCTCTTTCCATATTAAGTAGGAGAAGTACAGTAATATACAATGAAAATTTCCTCTGCTTAATCCAGTTCATATGGAGGTGCTGTTTTGTGAGCTCTTCCAGATTTTCTGGCACTGCCTTGAGAAAAGGACGAATCATCATTGAATGACAGAGGGAGAGACACATGAGCAGCTGTTATAGATGCAATCAAATTAATGTATTGCATTCCAGGCAATGGTTACAATGACAGTTTGTCTTTATTAGGATCAATGATGAACAAATTAAAAATAAACTACTGTCAGACTGCAACATACAAAACAGAACACCCTAATTTTGTGAAGTTGTGTAGTCTCCTTTAATTTGGTTATACAGCAGAGCTGAAAAGGCACACTGGGAAATATGAAAATCAGGATCTCATAATTATACAATACATTATGAATATGAATGCAGTTTCTCCAAGCAACCTAAGACAATGCTGTAGATGTTTTATGGAGCTTCTCATGCGTGAGAACCTTTCTGTTCCCACAGACCCACTGTGCCTTTAGATTGTAAGACATTTCCATAGTACCCAACTGTAAATCTAAAAGGCCATTATGGGAGAGCCTGAGAGACAATTTCACTTTAGAGGCCCAATGGTAAGTGAAGATAGTGTCCAAGAAGAGCTTTAAGCTTAAACATATTAAGCACTCTCGTCAAAGCATCATAATGAGGCAACAAGATTATTGGGGTTCATCAGGAATTTAACAAGCTCCTGTCAGGGCTGCCACGTATGCTGCTTCCATTCTTCTGAACCCTGAATATCACCCTAAAATTTCTGGTGTATTTCTCCGAAAGCTCTTAAGCTTTCTATATTTTCATCTAGCCCTCTTCCCACTTCATTTAATGATAAAAATTACTGTTTATTTATAAGAATGCATTACAGCTTTTCCAAGGGAATTTCCAAGTTTCATAAAATACAGAATTTCATATAATATGGAGCTTTCTATGTTATATGAAAAATCATATAGATTGCATTCTATCCCAACACTGATCAGAGCAGAAACAGACTGAGGAAGGGTAGTAAGCCCAGTAAACACTGGGCATGTGTCCTCAGCTCACGCATCTGATTCACGGAGAGCCAGAATCTTCTGTTCTGATCCACTGCTTCCCTGCCCCAGCTGTCTGTCTCCTGAAGAATTTTTACATCTATCAGAACTTCCTTCCTGCTAAACTCAGCAGAAGAGGAATCATCTTCTTATCCGAAAATCTAACCCCTCAGCCTTTGCTACAGAACTTGCTATTCCCTCATAATGAGATACTGTTCTCATATTCACCCCACTCCCACACCCCCACCAGAGAATCATCAATTTTGTCTTCTTCTTTGGCTTGCTTTCGGGCTCAGATTTCCTCAGCTCTGAAAGAAGATATCAGAGTCCTCATTGCCTCTTTTAGATCTCATCCTATATTATTCCTTTTATCTAGTCAACCTCCACAAATATGCAGCCTGCACCCACAGTCTCCATTTACTTTCCTCTAATTGCTTCCATATGCTTCTGCAATCTGTGTCGTCAACAATGAACTGAAATTTCTCACATCAAGGACTTGGTTAAATGTAATGACAACTTCAGTGTTATCACTCTCTGAAACTCTTCACTACATAAGTGTTTCTCCATGGATATTTGCTTATCCCAATTTAAAATCATTTTTTCATGCCACTTATACCCCACACTTCATTTCCTGTATGTCAACTGCCACCCAAAAAGTAAGTGGGGGTCTAAAGTTTAATGATAAATGCTTTATTCTTGCCAGCTTAGATGATTACCTAAAGAGACTCATGTGATTTATTGGTTTAATTCTCACCAGTAAGGAGATGCCAATTATATTTTCAACATTAACTTCATTCTCTCTAGTCTACCAGAAAAGAAAAAAAAGTATGTTAAAGCCCTGTAGCTATTTAAACTTGAAAATTTCCAAAAAGAAATGTTTTCTCTCTTCCCCCATTTAAATAAAAATATCTGTTCATCTTAAGTTTCTCATAATCAGAGACCTATTTCTGGTTTATAAACTTAATAAATATATATATTTCAATTATAGTGTCTTTAAAAACTCTAAAAAAGCATAAAGACAAAAATTAAAAGTTATCTACTCTAAGATTTTGATTTATTCTTATCTTTATTATTTCTAAAACAATTGAGTCATATTGTATGCTTTTTATTTTTTGAGATATTTTCTTAGCAACATAATTATTTTCAAAATTAACAGCCATTTCAAAGATCATTTTAATGGTTGCAAAAAAAATCTATATTATATGAGTTTACCATAACTATCTAAAATGTTTTCCTATGACTGAACACTTGTATTATTATTGAATTTATACCATGTGCCAGGCACTATTTGTTAGAGTACTGATTTTTAAGAGTTACTTGGTAGTATTTTAACACAAAACATTGAATGTGTTCAATATATCACTCTTCCCCTTTGTGTTTGTATTTGCACACAATCATGTACTTATAAATACTGTTTTCTTTTTAAAAGATTTGTCTTTGAGACATCTGGAGTTATTGGATAATACAGAGAGATAACGCTACAATTTTGTCTGCTTAATTCTTCTCACTTGCATGTATTGAGTAGTCCATATCTTTATTGTTTTGTAATGCTCACTTTATATCTGTACCTATACTTTGATCTACATCTTCACAAGCTAAAACTTTTGTTTCTAAGTTCTTTAGTTTTTTTATGTCAGTTGATTCTTACGGGAGCACTTCCCAGTTCTGATTATTATAGCATTGTATAATTATATATTTCATAGTCCAAACCTTTTCTCATTACACATTTTTTAAATATCCTCTAAGATTTTCTGTATAATATTTCCTATGAAGATCAGAGTAATTTTATTACATTAAGAAATAATTTGGAATTTGGATTAGAATTGCATTAAACATATAAAGTGGAGAGAATTCTGTCTTTACAGTGTTTAGTTTTGTCATCCAAGAATATTCATCCCTCAGCTTACTCAGAATTATATACACTGACATCCTGTGGTTTTCCTTATGAATATACTAGACATATTGTTAAGTTGTTTCTCAGCTTGGGTGATGGTGATTTTAATAGACAATTATTTATTTACTTCTTCTGGTGTTCCAGTCACTTTGCTAAGTGTACTGCAAGCAATATTTTACTTAACTGTCACAACAGTCCAATTACATAGATAAGATTGCCTTTCTTATTGTTACTGATAAGAAAACAAAGGCTTTAATAGTCAGTATTTTCAGGAACCAAAAGCCAGCAAGTGAGAGAAACTGGACTCAAATTCAAATCAGTCTAACTCCAAAGCTTCTAATGTTTCATCAATAATTATTTAGTTAGCTTTAAGACTGAAACACTTTGTCAATGAAATATTCGAAATTTGAATTTTTTACTATATTTTAAACAAATGTTTTAAAACTTACCAAATATATATTCAAAATTTATGAAGATAGTCATATTACTTGTTTTTATTTGACTTAATATATTGGCATTCAAGGCCACCCCTAGGTGTGTGGGGCTCTGGAGGTAACACATTTATTTATTGTCTAATTAGAGCTTGTGAAGATTCTTAATAATATCAACAGGAACAGTCTATTTTTGTTTATGCCTAAGAACCATCTCTTCCTGATTTTTATTACCAATGTACCATTTCTCTCTCATTTCATATCTACTTCCTCAAGAAAAAGGTAGTATCTGTTATTAACCACAGAGCAGTGGTAGTGACATTGTGGAGCAGTGTTCTGTTTACATTGAAGCAATTTGGATCATCTTGACTCTGGAGTTCTCTAATTTATTAATTCTGGCTATGTCATACACATGATGCTGTCACACATGTTCTGTCACTCATGAACAATAGCTTCTCAAAGGTTGTTACTGTGCTTTAGTGATGATGACAAATCCAAGTTTTATCCATAGTATGCAGGGAAAAGTAATTGATAATTCAATTTCTGGCCATGTTCAACTTACCTTTGGGGTATCTGCCGCATATGTTTAGAACAATACATCTTCCAACTATGTCTTCTTTTGAGAAGTTTAGGCTGTAATCATAGCATTCTTTTGATGTGATTTCTTTCCTTGTCAATTGTATTCCTGCCTTCTTCATGTCACTAATAGCTAGAAGGGCTTTGGAAAGAATGAGAAGACCACTTCTATTCATAAGGAAAATCATAAGGAATGATTTTCCTTCCTGTGGCACAGCTTAAGACCAACCAAGGAGACCACAATGTCACAGCATCAATTAGAGGCATAAGAGGAAATCTATGAGAAAGACCTGATAGCACTGTAGAGCAAAAGTCTCATGTGTCATAATGATCACTACCTCTTACTGATTGCTTAGCATGTAATATTCACTGGGCTAAACTTTATCATAGGTTATCTAATTTAATTCTCACAAGCACACTTTTATGTTAAAATGTGATTTATTGAAATGTTTAACTCAGCCCACATAACAGAGCTGTAAATACGGTAGCCCGATGTGAATCAATTTAGTTTGGGTGCCGAGTTCCCACTCTTAACCATTGTCTGAAGAATAGGTATTAAGCAAGACCAGTTCTCTACCCTCAGGAACATTGAATTCTTGTGCAGGTCTCTGAGAGGCCTAATCAGATTCCACTTTTTGCCTTGGCTCTCAAATAACTGATATATAAGGTAAAAGATTCACAAGTGAAAGATAAAATATCATCTGATTTCTGTAGTTTACATTCAAGAACATCTTAGTGTGAAAGCAGAATCCATTTGCTAACCCACAATTAAGTGAACTCACCTACTTGATTACAGGCAATGCTTGACCAGGAGGGTAGGAAAAATGAGTTGAGAGAGCAGAGAGGAAGTCGGGCCACCTGTGGGATGTTTATTCTCAAGAGGAATAGAGAGAACCTGAGTCTAGCATTCAATTTTTATTCCTAAATTTGCCATCTTCTGTGTGGAATGGCTGAAAGGATGGACAAAGCCCAGAAGTGGTCTGTCCAATCCCAAGTACTGTTGAACTCCCTCTCCTTTCTCTCTCACCTACATGTGCAACTGCTCCTGTCCCCCAAAGAACCACTCTTTTTCTGGCCACCCTACTGTGGATCTATTCACTGTAACTGGGAAACTTGATGTATCTTGCTTCTTCTGTCTAATTATTTCTAGTTTTTGTTTGGTTGCCCAGGGGTGACTCACTTCTCATAATGTGGGTGTTGAATTCTGTGAATTGGTTTGGGAATAGAAGTAACATATTAATACTTGGAAGTCATTTCTTCTTAAAAAGCTATACTTGGAAAACACATGAGTGTTTAACAATTTTTGCAAAAAAAAATTTAAATGTTATGGAATGAGCATACAGAACATAATATATTTATATATATAAGTATTCAGGTAAGAAAAAGGGAGAAAACATTCATTTTATAATAACAAATAATAAGATAGCTATAAAAATGTTTAGTGAGGAATGTTCTTATATGAAGAAACCTAAAATTCCAATTGAGGAACATAAAAACTATGAAAAATTGGAAGACGTCTGTCTTCCAGGTACAAAAACATTATTTTAGCTGTTTTTTTCTAAAATTAATAAGTGTTATCTAAAACCAAATAACATGATGAGGGAATGAGGAGGGAAAATAATTATAGAAATAGAAGTAAAATTATTATAAAAAATAATAAACGGAGAATTTCTAGAGATGTTTTTAAAAAGATTTTTGAGGGATTTCTTCCTAATCTGTATTTAAAATATTTCAAAAGTAACGATAAAGAGTTTAGTGCTTTGTGGAGTGAGAGACCAAAGACTCAGAGTAAAAAAGTAGATAGATGTGGGAATTTAGCATATGAGATATATATGATACCATGTTACTAAGGAAATGTGGATGCTGGCACACAATGTTGGGACAGATGGCAACTTAGGAAAAGTCATCAGTTTCTTCTTCATTGTTTTCAGGATTTGAGGTACACCAGCTGTACCTCAAATGCTGATTCTTATCAACTGCCCACAATGTCTTCTAGAACTTTTATGTTATTATTTATAATTAATATTTGTATGACTATATCCTTGGTTTTGGTATAAACAGCAAGTTAAGTAGCCAAATTCCATAAAATTTACAAAATAAGAAAAGTACTTGCAATCCATGATATTCAAAGAGTAAATTACCTTAGAATGCAAAGAACAAAGAAAAAGAAATATAATAAAAGGAAAAGTAGCAAAGGAATTATAAATAGTTCATAGAAAAAGAAAGTGCCAAGAAACAGTTTAAAAAGTTCAACCTCACTTATTTTTAAAGACATAACAAAGACAGGGAGGTATCATTTTAACTTCAGGCTTTCCAAAAATTAAATTAAATAATGAATAATTTCTAAAGTGTGGGAAGCAGAACTCTTGTGACTGCAGTTGGAAGAAGAAACTGCTCTCAGTGATTTTGGCATTATCATCTGACTGATTGTATATTTTCTTGCCTTATTTATCATTTTTCTCTCTCACTAGACTACAAAGTCCAGTTCCCAAATACAAGACTCAGTCTGTTTTGTTCACGGTAATAGTTCATGAGTTAAAACACTGTGTTGTAATTGACAGGTACTCTATAAACATTTATTGGAAAAAATGATTGGGCATACTTTTCTGAGAATCATTCTCCTCACCCATAAAGGAGAAATTAGACCATAAAAAATTCTGGCAAGGAGGCATTAAAAAATACATATGATCTATTGAGAACAATTGATCTGTTACAAAAATATTTATTTGTTAAAAAAAAAATGTTCTCAAGGGGTCAACATAATGAAATCCAGGCACTTAACAGCTCAAAAAATAAATATGTTGAGGAAAAGACTTCTTATTTAACCTATGAAATTGCACTGCCTGGTAAAATAGTAAAAAATAAACCAGAGATAATAAATATTAGGAAAGAGAATATGTGAAATAATAATCATTTACTTTTCAAAAGAAGACAGTCAACTTATAAGTAGTACTTTGCATTATTTTCATTGCCCTATAAGCTCAACACATACAGAAAGTTTACTGCATATATTTCCTGTTATTAAAAGAGCATGAATTAACATACACTTATGAATAAAGAGGAAGCATAGGGGACAAATGTTTAAGGGGAACTGTATATACATTTGGTTTAGTAATTCAACATAATTTGTGGTTGAAATGCAATATATACTTATCTTAAATCTTACAGACTTGGGGCCAAAAATATGCAAATTACATGGCTTCATAGAACTGACAATAAAGTAAAACAACAAGAGACAATACACTAAAATGAGAATGGTGCAAACCAAAAGTAATTTGAAATAGAAAGGCGATCAACTACTGAACACCAGGTGTACCTCAAATGCTGATTCAGAGACTTCAGGAAGTGATGTGCTAATTTTGGATTTTAAATAGTACATTTTAGTAACCAGGAATATTTTAATTAGGCTAGTCATAAGTTCCCCCTTAGACACATGTAAAAATGGGTCTCTGAAACTTTGTTCTTCTCATGTAGAATAAAATTTAAAAATTTGCATATTTTGATCAGTTCCCAGTCGATCAAGAGAATCCTTTGTGGCTTTTCAGTGAGCTATTAAATCATCTAAGCATCCTAGCTGGGGAATAGGGGGCTCAAAAAAGAGAAAAAAATATGGGCACTGTTTTACTACTATAGATCTACCTGAGCATTAGGGCTGGAAGACCAAAGTTTTTACTATGAAGGTCATTTTTTTATTCTCTCAAGCTAGCTTGGGAACTAGTTCATGGGGAAGAAAGCAAGTGACAGAAAAAGAAAAGAGAAAAAAACCTGTAACAGGAAATACTACAAATGCTACAAAACCTCCCTGGGGGCGAAATAACCTATCATCTGCCTCCAGGTCTGACTGGTTGCTGAATGAATGAATGTTTAATGGAGTGGAGCAGTATAAAGGAAGAGTGGAAGCAGTTATCTTTGTTACTAAGAGCAGTGAGAAAGGTAAAACTCTGAGATTCTCAACTCAGGATGATTTTATCCCTCAAGGGACATTTGGTAATGTCTGCAGATATTCATAGTTGTTCCAAGTTGGAGCATGCTATTGGCATCTAGTGGGCAAAGGTCAGATACACTGCTAAGCATCCTACAGTGTACAAGATAACCTCCTTATCAAAAAAAAAAAAAGATCATCCAATCCAAATCGTCAACAGTGCCAAAGTTGAGAAACCCTGATAAGACTTTTGTATCCATCTCATTGAATGAACTGAACTCAATAAGGTACATCCGTGTAACTTCATTCATTTTCTCTATTGGGCATATTCTGTGGATTGGTTCTTTTCCTGCTCATGGCTAACTTGTCAAATTAATTATTTTTTGAATCTCTTGTATTTAAAGGACAGCCTCATTTCAAAATGTAAAATGTCCAATTCATTGTATTACCAAAATGTATCCAATTCAAGGCTTCTCTCCTTTGGGGTTATCTGTGATGGTTACCTTGTTTGCCTCTCCTCTTTCACACCACCCTTTTCTCCATCCGGCCCTGGTCCCCCAGCCACTGACATGTATGGACTGTATCAGAAGCCTCCAGTACCTTCTGAATTCTGTTTGGATTTGGCCAATAAAGAGCTCTGGTAGGTGGACACAGGGAGCTTATACCCCAAGTTCCTCCCTGCTGGGTGTCCAAACTCTGGCGGCTCCTCTTGAGCAAAGGGAATAGTTCCATCCTACAGTCCTCTCCACACAGCATTGTCTATGGCAGGTTCCTATATCCATTCCCTCCCTTGCCTCTGCAAAATAGGGGTGGTAGCTGCCCTCTGTTACTGACATAAGGACACTAAACCCAGCCTAGTGTCTTCATTAGTCACTCCTTTTCTTAGCCCATTTCTTCTGGTCTATCTCCTTATGGGTTTCTGAAACACACCCCATTTGGACTTGTTTAGGGCCTGGGTACTTACAGAGTGGGAGAGGAACAGGGCTGGGTTCTTTAGTGTTTATTCTCCCAACTCTCTAAAATTTTACTTTTGGCCTCAATTTTCAAAACTTTTAAGTTTGTATCAAATATATGCTTCTGAGGCAGACCCAAATAACAGCAGCCTTTTTCCTTCCCCAAATTCTCAACTAATTGAGAAGGATGGAAAAGGAATAGAACATGAAGACAAAGCAAATAGCACTAATATTATTGACAAAGGCTAAGTTACAGGATATGTAAGTCAAATAGGTCTGCTAACTGAACCCCCAAATTAGGCAGCTCTCCAATGCAGTCACGGAAAACCTTTCTTCTTGAAGGAGTAGAAGAGACTCTGGTTTTCTGCAGGCAGCACTCTCTGAAGAGAAAGAAAAGAGAAGTAGGGAGCTGAGCTAAGCAATAAGCAAGCTCATTTTATACTTTGCTTCCCTGGATGGAAGGAAGAGAAGGGCAGAGAGAGGCTAGGAATGACTAATGAATGCCCACCAATGGGCAGGATGTGGCTACAGTAGGGAGGAATCCTTGTCCCTGGGTTTTCTTTTGTTGTTATTTTGTTTTGCTTTGTTTTTCTTTTTTTCTTCTTTCATGCCTAACTCATTGGAATTTACCATCAAATCTATGATCAACAGATCAACTGTGCCTTTTTCCCTTAAGAAAAAAAAAAGAAACTGCATTAAAGTAGGTCTTACGTCACCTTTATTAGACCATTCCCCAGCTACTCTTCCTGTTCAGGGTTTTACTCAGTTTTTGTCCTTAAAAGGCTCTGATGTGACTTAGATGTTATCAGTTAGGGTTAGGTTTGTTGTAAGCTTCAGAAATTCACATAAGTGATTGCTTTTATGTTAAAACTTCCTTTCTCTCAAGCAGAAGACACCATCAGGAATCCAGGCTCATTCCATGTCTCTGCTCCCCTGTCCTTCGCACGTAGCGCCCTTGTTTGCAAACCTAAAGGTGGCCGAGAGATCTCCAACCAACATGTCTGCTGCTCAGGGAGCAAGAAGGAGGGAGAACAAGAAAGGCCAAAAAAATACAGATGATGAAAGGCGTATTCAGAGTTTTCCTTGAAATCACACAATGTTCCTTCTGCTTACATTTCATTGTCAATTAGTGACAAGGCCACACTTAATGAAAGGTCTGAAAGCTGGAAAGTGTAGTCTTTCCAATAGGCATATAAATAAAATAGGGAATTCAGTTACTATAGAATAACAAGAGAATGAATTTTAGTATAGCTAATTATCAGTTTGTCACAGAACAAATTAAATTAACACTGAGGCTGCTCTGTTACCAGGGCTAATTTCATTCATCCCAAATTATGTGTAGTCATCTAATGTAGCACATGAGAGGGTTTGCAATGTGATTCAATGAAGGCAGAAACCCTGACAATAAAATATGGAACAAATATAAGGACAAGTTAAGAAAACCTTTCCCTCAATTCTGGCCAAACAATACACTTGAGGTTCTGGCCAATTTGGCCAGAACCTCAAGTGTATCTTTGAAAAGGAGGATAAATAGGGGAACGTATTGGGGCTTAGCCTCATCGGAATACTAGTAAGTTTTCCAGAATACATGACCTATAAATTTAACTTGACAGAAACTTCTAGCTATTTAATTTTGGCACTATACATTTGCCATATCAGAGCTGGGGGTAGGGGTGGTGGGAGTTTCCTGTGTCTACCGTATCGTGTCTCAGAGAGTAGATCTCAGAAAGTTTGAAAACTCTGATAGAGGCTGAGCACAGTGGCTCACACCTGTAATGCCAACACTCTGGGAAGCTGAGGCAGGAGGATCACTTGAGGCCAGACGATCAAGACCAGCCTGGGCAGCAAAGCAAGACACACACACATACACACACACACACACACACACACACACTCACACACACACACACACCCAGGTATGGTGGTGCATCTATAATTCTAGCTTCTGTGGAGGCTGAGGTGGGCAGGTAGCTTGAACACAGGAATTTGAAACTGTAGTGAGTCAATACTGTGCCACTACACTCCAGCCAAGCTACAGAACAAGACCATGTCTCAAAAAAATAATGGTGATAGACACAGTCAAGTGACCTTACATGTGTGTTTTTCTTGCCAATTCAGCATATTTCCAAATCTTTTAATGTGTATTTCCTCTCAGTATTGGGTCCAGAGTTCGCGGTGAGGTTTGTCTAGTAACAGCTGCCACCATTTCTTGTGAATGAGCACCACAGACCTGTGTTACGTTGTTGCTGCCACTGACTCTCTTTAAAAAATTCCCGAGGACTAAGGAAGCTGTGCTCCAAGAAATGTTTTCTGTTCTGTACTTACATTTATTATAGCTTATACACCACCTTCTAAGCTAAATTGAAGGTTTCTGTATTGAAGCTGCTGTTGATGCTTCAATTGTGCAGACCCATGCTTCTTCAGACGTTGCCATTCCTCCATTTCTGATTTTCATAAAGTTCTTGGGAATGTTCCAACAGAGCAGAAGCAGCACTTGCAGGCCCAGTTATAGTAACTGAATCACTTTGAAACACACCCATCAATTACTTGAGTAATTTCCATTCCTGAGCCAATGGATAAGTGACATTAAATTAAAAATTGTCAGTCCAGATTTTTTTTTTAATTGGCCCTGAATTCAGAATGGAATTTTGGAGACCCAACCTATGCAGCTTACCTAGACCTCTCTCACACATGAAGCTTTGCTTTACCTGTGCCTGTTTAGGAAAAGCTCTGCTTGCAGCATCGTCAACCCTGAAGACATCTACATCATTAAAAACCAGCAGTTTTGCTGAAGCCCATAGTCTGCCTGATTCTCTTATATTTGTTGAGAGCTGTGCCTTTGCTGAGGTCACTGTGTTCTCATTTCTGCTTGCCAGGCTACCTGTGCCTGCCCATTGGGCAGTGTCAGAGGTGTTTTTATTTTGCTCCCTGAAATTTTTCTCTCTGTGATTTATTTTTAACTAAAAACAAAATGTTGAAATTTCCTAGAGGAACTAATAAGTTGAGAGTTTAAAAAGGAATATTAGATGATAGTTGAATATCACATTTATTATTGGTAGAAGATGGAGTTGAGGGAGAAAGTCAAATTCACTTGCTGATCTTATTCTACAATTAGGCAGATTTACCTACCAAGACAGAAGTAATACTGTGAAGTTTCCCACAAGGCAGAGTAGAATGGTAGCCAGCCCATTACCAAGAGGGGAAGTAACCTAAAGGGGATTCCTGGGTTACGTTTTTTAAATTTACAAATCAAATAAGTCCTTTCCCTCCTATAAGGGAGGATGAATAAAGGAACAAGGTTGGGTGAAGAGTGTTACAATTTTTGAATTCTCTTTATATGGAAGGAAACAGGAGTAAAGATCCCTGCCCTCCAAAAAATAAATAATTTTATTTGTCCTAATAATAAATAACTAATAAAAGTATTTAAGATTACAGTAAAAGTAGATATCAGCGGGCTAATAGAACTTTTAATAAAGGACTTGATCTAGTCTCTTGATCTTATTTCTCAAGGGAAATCATTATTTGCATTTTGAGAGAGACAATATTTTTGTGTAAAATCAACCTCACATTGTGGATAATTTAGCATCCCTGGTTGCTGAGCATTCAATAGCAGTATCACTTTCCTGGAGCCACTCTTACAATAAAAAATATTTTTGCATGTTCTTAGATATTTTCTAAGTGGTGGCAGCTTCCTTAATCACTAACCACTATTCTAGGTGATCCAAAAGAATTCTCGTACTTCACTTGGAATTCTGAAATATGAGTAAAAATTGGACTAGTTAAGAGGAAAAAAAATTGTATATCAAGCAGAGGAAACATGTTAGATGGTGGGGAGGAGCATTGCCTGTTAAAGTAGTAAAGGAACATCTTTGAGCCTAGAGCCCAGACAGCGGGAGAAGTACTGGCAGAGGAGGCTGATGAGTCAGGTGTTGTTAGTATAAACCACTGAAGGGGTTTTTTGGGTTTGTTTTGTTTGGTTTTGTTTTTTTTGAGTCAGTCTCACTCTGTTGCCCAGGCTGAAGTGCAACAGCACGATCTTAGCTCATTGTAACCTACGCCTCCTGGGTTCAAGCAATTCTCCTGCCTCAGCCTCCCAAGTAGCTAGGATTACAGGCATCTGCCACCATCCTCTGGCTAATTTTTGTATTTTTAATAGATAGGGGGTTTCACCATACTGGCCAGGCTGGTCTCTTGGCCAGGCTGATCTGGAGCCACAGTGCCTGGCTGAAGTGTTTGAATAAGGGAATGGATGGCATGTTGAAATTTTTTGTTTTAAAGGGAATCATTTCATTGCATGATTCTTATTTGCAATAAGCTCATTTTGAGTTGATATTCATTGTATTAACTTGAGCACCTTTCTAATTCACATGATTTGTGTGTGTGTGTGTGTGTGTGTGTGTGTGTGTGTGTGTGTGTGTGTGTGTGTGTGTGTGCTTTTCGCTCGTTCATCGATTGGGGGAATTTTTAAAAAATAGAATAAGAACCTTTCATATAAAATGAAAACAAAGCATGTTTTAATTACCCATGCTTTCACTCCTCATTGATTTCCACACTATGTTATCGTATATAAGATGAAAACAAATCCTACTGTTCCATACAGCACGTACTGCACATGAGTCTCATTTTCACATTGCTTAGCCTTTAAAACTTCAGGAAAGAAAGCTTTATAGATCTGCTGATAAAGGTGTTCAGTTAATTAGTAAATGCTAAAGTAAGAAAGACTTGTTTTAATTGTTCATTTCCACACTACTACCCTGACGACAGGTCCTTTTCATAAAAGAACATAGGTGCTGACAAAAAGGGGAAAAAAAACCCATAAATGATATAATGACTCCAAAGGAAATGTGAAAAAATAGACTGGATATTGCACATTTCTTCATTTAATTTAATGGAGATGAAAAATTCATTTTAAGACAAGAGATGGAGATTAACCAGGTAACAATGTATACCTTTATATAATATGTATAGCAAAGTCCTAGTTAATGCAGCTTATAGAATAGTCATTATGCTTAATCGAGAGACTATAATTTCAGTACATCTGGTATACTATAGCAAGCCCAAGGTTAATTTTTTCCCTTCCATTTAACTAAATTTATCCTAATTGTCTGTAATATTCCTCTCGGAGTTTCAGAATTCATCCTTTTATTAAGTCGTTAGCTAAAATAAAGAATTTCCCAAAGTGTACAATGCTATTTTCAAATAAATACCTGACATAGCCTTCAGTATTCATTATATCAGTTTCTAGGAAACCAAACATATAATGATGCAGTAAATTTAGGGTCTAAACTTAAAATATTTTAATTTCTGACATATGCTTTCTCCATAGTAATTACATAGTGTATAGAAAATTTACAAAACATATATTTTGGAATTCTTGTTTTGAGATGATTTTTATATTGCAAAGGAAATACCTAAGACAGCATCATGCTAAATAGATGCCTGAAACCAGCAGCAAATGAGATCCTTGGAGAACATGAGCAATTATCATTTTATCTGAGGAATGCCTCAATACAACTCCTACATAGCCTTTCTGAGAATTCTGAAAATATAATATATTCGAAAGTTTATTCATATAACATGTATTGGGAGGATACTGTGTGGAAGGAGATATAATCAGAGAGGGAACAGGCTATCACTAAACATTGCAGACTTTGGATTTTATTTTCAATAAGTTGGAGTTACTAAAAAGTTTTAGGAGCAAAGTGACAAACTAAAAGTTTAAGAAGTATATTTAAACTATTGCTTATAATAACTTTAAATATAAAATATAAATTGATGTCGACTGGAAAAGAATTTATTCTTGTAATTACATATGTGTGCTGAACATAAGATAAAGAGCTACTGTTTTGTTACTCTTGGAAGTAAAACAAGATAAATCATTTCTTTATCCAACAAAAATTAACAAATATAGCCTTGACCTCTGCCATCTATTTTAAATAGAACTGTTTTTTTAATTGTTTATAAGTTCATCTAACAGTGTTTAATAATTAGAACTACCAATTTGAAGTTTTTTTGCATGTCAAGAACTATTCCAACAACTTCACAGTTTAGAGGGAGGTATAGTTTTAAAAAAAAGCAGTTTATTAATATTCACTATGAAAATGGCTTTAGAGAAGGTATGCACCTGATTGAGTGAGTGCTTAATAGACTATCCAGACTTGAGTGGTTTTGTCATTGGGTAATGTCCAAGATTTTGAGCTAATTTTGAAGAAATTGAAGAAACAATTGTATTTATCCATGTATTTATTCAATGGTGTGTATATATGAGTGTATTGAAAATGAGAGGAAAGAGAGAAAGTTAATGAAGTTCATAAAGGAAATGGGAACTAGATGACAGCAATGTGTGTAAAGGCATGGAGGCTGGTATATATGAGACTGCGACATTGTATTTATGGCAGTAGAGTTGAAGATCCTGGCTGGCCAGAAATTAAAGTAGAGTTGCAAACTGGATATGAAGAGATTTCTATTACAGACTAATGAATTCTGGACTTATCCTTAAAGATTTGATGACTCATACAATATGAAAAAGAAGTGGCATGATACTATTTGAATTTTAGAAAGAGCATTCTGGCATTATGATGTCTTGGCATGCACAGCCTAGAAGGTAGAAAATATTCAATCAGCCAAGTACGACATTCTAAAGACTTTAAGGCTGTCTGGTAAAGGGGATGGAAAGTAATGGACACTAAGGAGAACTACCAAAGATGCAAAACTGATGAGAGATGGTGCCTGAACAGTGAGGGCAGGTGTTATCAAAGCTGGACATTAACAGTTTATTCAGCTAGGTGCATAGTGGTTTCATTAATTGAGATAGGAAGTAAAAAGGGAAAGAAAAGTATCCGGCTATAAGGTCAGTAAAATTAAGGATTTGATTTTACACATATTAAGTTTGAAGTGTTGTGAAACAGCCTGGCAAGTAGGCATCATGTCTCAAGAGAAAGATTTGAGCTGAAAATAAAGACATGAGTTTAACAGACTGGGCATGAAACTATATGAAAGTGTGTGCCATAAAAAAGGAAAGAAAACTGGGGCCAGAAACTCGGGACAACTAACATCAAAAGGTCATGAAAAGAAGACAAAATCCCAAAGAAAAGCAAAACAAACAAATAAAAAGGCCATGTATGCCCGGAGTAAAAAAGCAGAAGGATATATTGCTTTATAAACCCAAGAAGATACCAAAGGGCGGAAGAGGATCAACACACTCACATACTGTCAGCAGGATACAAACAATTGTTCTTAAATCAGAATCTTGTATTTCTAACTGAAGCCTAGAAGTTTGCGGGTGGCCAGGGATCTTGTTTTTATAGCTTCCTTTTATTCTACGGAAAGCCTAGTGTATTATGTATGTGTTTAAGTGCTTCGTGTGATGATAAGTGTAAGATAGTCTGCATCTATTTTTAAATGCTTTAATTAATGATATTGCTTTTGTGTGCCTAAGTATATATGGCATAAATACATTACGATTTAAAAAATTTTTAAAAATCTATACCTGTGTTATATGGCAGGGCAGGCTAGTTACATTTATCTTAATAATAACTTGTTCCTAATTAGTCATGATTCTTATTGATATATTAAGTATGGTTTTTCATATTTATTCCTTATATTCAGATACACATGGATTTCTCATTTTGTGGTACAAATATGGTAATTTTAGGAACTGAGTATATTCTACTGACTTACTAAATAAATATTAACTACAAATTGGCGATGGTTTGGGCAGGCTTCCCAGCAGATAGTCAGGAAGTTATAATTCATCAAGTTGACTTGTAATAACAACTTAATAATATCAAATAGAATGCTAACTAGTAAGTCTAGCAAAAACTTCACAAGCATTCTTAATATTTAAATTTGCATGGCTTATTCCTATAGATAATTATTATTAACAGGATAAAAAGGGACTATTTAAAATAACTTTCAGACTTACTTTGTTCTCAATATTGCTGCTCTTGATTTGGATAATGGAAATACAAATGACATTTTAAGATGAGATTGCAATCATAATTTGTAATCTCAAATGCTCAAATGAAACTTCTGAGAACAAAGCAGTTTGGGTTTAACACAACAGGCTGTGGATCCAATGTGCCAAGGCGATCATGTCTGGCTGACAAAGGAGCTACCATTCAGCTGCAGGCAACATTTTTGTCCCCGTGCTATGTTTTTAAAATGCTGTATATAAAATACATTCCTTAATGGTTACCATGGAGAATAGGAGTATTTCTTTGGGGTATAATTCATATTTATACATAACGTCAAATATTAGACATGTGATTTTGTCTTCTGTGCTTATGATATACTTGGTTTTTCCTCATGGCATTTGGTATTTTAATGAAATAATGCCTTTCTTCATCCTTTGCTAACATGAGAAAAGTTTCACTATGTAATTGCAGGGTTCCATTTTATTTTCCTTGTTTAGGTTGCCACTTTATTTTAATTGTATATCTTGCAGAAAGAATTATAAGCATAAGTTTGAGATGGTTATAATTATAGTGGCAGTTAGGTTAAATAGTGGAGAATGTATTTTCCAAATTTGAAAGCACACTTAGTTCTCCTAGTTTGGCAATTCAGAGCATTGGCCTGAAATGGGTGCTGTACTGAGTGAGTTGTTATATTTTTGCTCAAACTTTTTAAAGGACCAATGAAATAAGTGTACTTCCAGAAGAAAAATGTTTGAGCACATAAGTTTAAAATCTTTTTTAATATGTAAAGCCAAAATGTGGAGCTTCAGCAACCTCTAAGTCACTTATGTATGACTTTCAATGTCTAGTACTCCTCAAGAGTTCATCTGGTACTCACCTGTACAGCAGCTCTCAGCTCCTTGGGAAAGGACAAAGGGGAAAGTGTGTTTCTATTTTAGTGAGGCTGTTGCTGAGTCTAATTGGTAAGTGATGGGGGAAACTTCTGCTTTGTAGTTCACAAGATGGAATCGTCTACTGGGAATTGTGCGTAAGGCTAGAAGGAGTCTTATCCACCCATTGTGCCCCTTTCTTAGATTGAAGTTAAAAATTGAAAGGCCGTACTTTATTAGAAAATAGTATCCTTAGAGATTTTCCCCCCAGAGTATTTCAAAGTTCAGTGTTTAAGAATTTGGTTTTTGCATTTGTGTGAACTGGGGTTCTTTTCAGCAACTTCCTGTACAAAATGCAGGACACATGTCCTTGGATACCACTCACATTATTTTTCAGCCCAATCCTTGATGTAACCTGTATCTTCGTAGTTTTCCTACACTCACTCAACTCCAAGTATTAAAAAAAAATGCATATGCTCAAACTCTTCAAACTTCAGCCTATGTTCTTCAGAATTTTCAGAGATAATCGTATTCACACTTGGGATTTTGGAGAGTAGATGGATTTTGAAATTAATCTCACAAGCCCAGGCTACTCCAAACCCAGAAAGCTATAGGCATTCTTACCCCCACCCTCCTTTCTCCCTTCCTTCCAGTAATGAGGACCTGCTAGATAAGTGGGTTTCTTCCCAGTCACTGATTAGTATTTCCGTTCCCCTGCTAAGATAGTACACTTCCCAAGAAGCTTAGGCTTTTTGCTGTGGCTTTCACAACCTAGCTCCTGTCTCAGTTTTTCTGTGGGGAGTATTTATTGTGCCCATAGTTAATGACCCTGGGTTTGCTTCGAACAGGAGTGAATTCCTAGAAAAAAAAAAATAGTACTTGCTGCCTGACTTTTAAGTATGATGTGTGTTGCCAGGAGATTCCTGTCACAAAGGCCCAGCCCCAGATCAGATGCTATAATTAATAACAAGCCTGGAAGATTCCAAGTCCACACTGCCTTTTCAGCCTTCACTTGAATTGGTAGCACCCCTGCGCTCACCAATGCCAGTCCTATAGGTATGGTAGACCCCTCATCACTGACCCATGACCATTCCTGTTTAATATCCTGCATATTATCTGCTGAAAATATACCCGGCAGACTTAGCTGAGGCTTCACTGACTATGACACTATTCAGCCACCTGAGATTTTAATAAAAAATAAATAACCAGCTGAAAGAGCAAACTAATAGGACACATAGATATGAGCACTCTGTCAATAGGAAGCAGTCAAACTTATATACATAATTTAAGATACCAGAGCTCTCCAATATAGCAGTAAAGTCATTGTCTTCCCTTCCAAATCTATCTCCATCTTCCCTCATTTCAGCTGCCAGGAGATGCCTCAGCTTCTCCTTCTGTCCCAAATCTGAAGTGACTTTACTTTTTCACATGCTTACTACACATATTCTCTCCTATCACAAATTTATACTTAAAAACAACAGACATAATAAAGCCTAGACTCTTCTTTGGTACCCATTTTCAAACCTTCCCTTCCTCTGAGGCATCCTATTTTTAATAGCGGAGTTTGCCCTTTGCAAATAGATATGGGTCCAGAGAAACTGATGGCCAACCTTAGCTGATTGCAACCCATGCTCCTAACTAAATTCTGCTTGTGGATGCTTGCTTTTCACATGGCAGCCTCACAAACTCAATGGTGAATTGAACTGAAGAGAACATTGCTTTATTTGGTGGAGAAATAAAAATAAAGCAAATGTTAATAAGTGCCTTAAAAATATCTGTGTATTTGTATTTATCTAAATCTCCATACTCTATATTTAATCTATATGTATCTATATCAGAAACTTCTAGAAGAATATGTAGTTATTGTCCATTATCAGAAATAACAGTGTTCACAGTCAATAATCACAGCCAAATTCAGAATCCAGAGGATGGTGCAAAGTAATTACTTACTGATCCCAGTGAATTGCCTTACAGTCTGGACAGAATCCAACTTGAATGAGTGCCTAGGAGCAATTTCCCCCTTTGTCTCCATTCCTCTTTCTTGGGCGAGTCCTCTACTCTGACCTCTGTGTCATAATTCCATATTTCTGTAAACCCTTGAAATCAAGGCTGGAGTGATAAATTTGTAGTTTTATGCTGACTTGATAGTAGTGAGTTCCTACATTTTTCAGACTGGAGCAAATACAAGAAAACTATGTCAATACAATAACAAAACACAAAGTACCACCAAAAACGAAAAAGCTGCTCCTTTGGTCATATTGCTCACCTTCCTCCTATAATGTTGCACTAACTTGGTAACTCATTGTTCTAAAAGGCCCGTTGGTGAAGGAAGGAGAGAAGATGTGGAAAGAGAGTGAATAGGACAGAGGATTCTGTCTTGCTCGGTCTCTTTCTCCCTCTCTTTTTCTCTCTTCTTCTCATCACTGTATCTCTACAACTTTCTCTGTGTGTTTGCATGTAAACAATACATCGACCACGCACGCAATACAGATTATAATCAAGTTACATTTTACTTTTGTCCTCCTCTGTCCTTTTAAAATATAGTCAATGTTAGTAATCTTTCTCTTCCTCCCAGTGATTACTCCAGCATGTCAGATGACTTTTTTTTGCCCACTTAAGACACTATAGTCAGAAACAGAGTCTCAGTCTGGAAATTATAATGTCCATTTTATGATATGAATAAAAAATTTGACTTCATCTTTTCTCTAGAATCTCTGTAAGCTAATATGGTGTCTCTGTGCAAATCAGAAAAAGTGCCCTTTCCTCTGAGCAGACCCAGAATCCCCAGCCAGGTGAGAGGGCTTGGCCAATGTAACACTGGCTGAATTTCAGCCCCATCTCACTAGTTCAGGGGATTCAGAGAACAATGTCAGGGGCACAGCCATGCAAACACACCCCTTGTCCCTGCTCCTTTCCCACAGTGGGAAGGTGGGGGCACAGCCCCTTTGCCATTCACTCTCCTCCTGATCACGTCCTCCCCCAAGAAACTAGCAGTTGTTTAATCTGACAAGGTCAAAAGGCTGGAGGGAAGAGAGCAGTAAGGGGTAATACGTACTACTTTACCTGGGCAACACTGCACTCTGACCATGATGGTAATTCAAAACTGACCGTTCATCTTGTGAGTTGCTTTCGAAGGATCTTCCTGGGTTCTCTGCTGAGCCCCTGTCTCCTGAAGCTCCTTTCATCTTGCCAGATGCACTTCTCTTCTTTGTGGTCATTTGAATGCCAGGGCATCCCAGGACTGTAGCCTCTTTCTGCTGAGACCATCTTCCCCTTCCATGAGGCCCTATCAAGTGAGACACACAATGAGCTCCCAACATTTCTTTCATCCTACTGGCTCTCTCTAGTGTTCTGTCGACAAAAAGGATCAAACTGAAAAATATCTGAAGAGATTTATTCTGAGCCAAAGCTTAGTAATCATGACCTGTGACACAGCCCTCAGGAAATCCTGAGAACATGTGCCCAAGGTGGTTGGGATGCAGGTTGGTTTCATACATTTTAGGGATACATGAGACATCATTCAAAAACATTTAAGATATACCTTGGTTTGGTGCAGGAAGACAGGAAAACTCAAAGCAGGGTAAGCAGGGGCTTCCATGTAAAAAGTTTCTGATTGGCAAATGGTTGAAAGAGGTTTGGTTTTTCGTGTTGTTTTGTTTTGAGAAATTTCTCTCTTGTTGCCCAGGCTGCAGTGCAATGGCATCATCTCGGCTCACCACAAGTGATTCTCCTGCCTTAGCCTCCCGAGTAGCTGGGACTACAGGCATGTGCCACCATGCCTGGCTAATTTTGTATATATAGTAGAGGCTGGGTTTCTCCATGTTGGTCAGACTGTTCTCAAACTCCCAATCAGGTGATCCACCTGCCTTGGCCTTCCAAAGTGCTGGGATTCTAGGTGTGAGCCACGGAGCCTGGCCAGAGAGTCATTATCAATAGAAAGGAACGTAAAAAATTTTTTTTTATCAGACATAAGGTCTGTGTTGATATTAATGCTGATATAATGGGGATTGTTTGACCCCCCACTTCCTATCATGGCCTGAGCCAGTCTTTCAGGTTAAATTTTAGAGTGCCATGCTCAGGAGGAAGTCCATTCAGATGATTGGGGGGCCTTAGAATTTTATTTTTGGTTTATAATTCCAAATATACAAATACATCTCTTGTCCAGACAAACTATAGGACTTAAGACCTGCAGATCCCAATGAAGTAATGCTCTCCTCATTCAGCCACCAATTAGTATTTTTCGTGCTCTCTGTATTTCCCGACAAAAGTCAGATCCCAATCCACAATCCATTCCATCTTTCACAGGTAGGATTCAGGCCTCAATACTTTGTGTCTCCCAACTTCAGTGAATACATTTCAAGGCTCTCCAAGTATCCCTGTTGAGCTCTCTAGCTGGCCTTAGCATTAGAAGGTAGCAATACATCCACCCACCTCCCCTGAAAATGTGTGGGAGGGGGCAGAAAAACACAGCAAGGCAACTGCTATCTCCAAATAAATGTCTTCATTGATCACTTCACAAAATTAATTATGCTTCTTTAAAAATGATTTTTTTTGGGAGGCTGAAGTGGGTGGATCACAAAGTCAAGAGACTGAGACCATCCTGGCCAACATGGTGAAACCCCGTCTCTACTAAAAAATACAAAAATTAGCTGAGTGTGGTGGCATGCACCTGTAGTCCCAGATACTTGGGAGACTGAGGCAGGAGCATTGCTTGAACCCGGGAGGCACAGGTTGCAGTGGGCCGAGCTCGCACCACTGTACTCCAGCCTGGCGCCTGGTGACAGAGCGAAACTCTGTCTCAAAAAAAATATCTTTTAGCCAGGCACCGATAGTCCCAGTCACTAGGGAGGTTAATCTGGGAGGATCACCTGAGTCCAGGAGTTCAAAACCAGCCTGGGCAACACAGTGAGACCATAAAAAAAACATATATATATATATATATATATATAATAATCTTTTAGACTCTCCAAGTGGATATAGAATTTAAAAACATGCAGTAAGCTTTGGCTACTTTCTTTAACATTCTGCACAAGTCACTTTGTCTCTTTCAGTTGGTCTTTCACATTGGTAGTAGAGTCATAAATGAGACCCTTTCTTAAATACTATTTGTAAAATGTGCCATGTGTGTCAGTTAGTAGAGATGAAAATAACCCAAAACATCTTAGTGGTTTAGATAAAATGGTTTATACTTTGCCCTTGGTTTGTGATCCTAGGCTGAGGGTCCTGCTCTGCATTGTCATCACCTTTATTGCATGACCCAGGATAACAGTCCCATTATGTGAAACACTCATAGCTTCAGTGGTGGAGGAGACAAGGAACATACTACAGCATATGCTTGCTTTTATTTATCTGGCTAAAGTTACATGAACTCACTTGAGTTCAACTGGTGGAAAAGCATCATTCTCTTGCAGAGAGGACACTAGATATTGGTGAATTCTACTACACCACCCTAGGCATCCCAATCTTGGGGAGGAACTGGAGAGAAGGTATTCAGTGGTTTAGTCACTGATTGTATAAAGGAATGACAAATGATCAGATAGGAACCAGGGAAGAAAATTTCACCAATTCTGACTTTGGGCTTTCACATCTGATAGAGTGGCTATTTTAAGTTTCTTTTATAAAATATTCCTGTCTTTCATATATGGTAAATATACTTTTTCAATGGTTATGCCATCTGAGTACTTAATGAGGTTAGGATATAACATATAGGCCAGAAAAAAAAAATTATTAAACACTTCTTATGTGTTTACCTATCAAGTGTAGGCATGTTACATCATTTTATGTGGTCAATATAGTTAATTTTTTCCAAAAAAATCATAAACTAGTAACTGTCATCCCTGTTTAAATAAAAGGACACTGACATTTTAGAGATTATGTGATTGCTAAAGTTTAGCAAATTGGTTAAGGTAGAGACAGAATTCAAACTCAGTTCTTGATCCAAAGTCTTTGGCCCTTCCATTGAACCACCAATGGTTGATTTCCTGGGACTTGCACTGTTTTTTTGTAATTTAATATTGTTCCTAGAGGACTCTTTAAGCTGAACTTTCTAATCAGGATTCAGTAAGTCAACTTAAGTAACAGCAGGGGAATTTTTGTTTTGGTCTGAGTGGTTGTTTTGTTTTAAACACTAGTTTATGAGCCAGCTGATGGAAATTTTATTATTCAAAAAGCTGCTCATTGTGTACTGGAATATGCAGGACCATCACATACTCTGCTTTCCAAGAAAGAGTCATTGAACTGAATATAAATTAGTAAGAGGCTGGCTGGGAAACTGAAGATTCCAGCAGACTCTACCCCTAGTCTTTGAATATGCTCTCTTTGAGTACCATAGGCCTAGCCAAAGAAGAAAATCATGAAATTGTGGAGTTAGAAGGGAATTGGAGCTCATATGGCAAAATCTGTATATTCAACAATTGAGGATACCAGAAGGTTGAAAGTACAAAGAAAGTTAATGCTTATGGTAGTTAACCTCCATATCTGTGATCTTTATCTCCTGGTATTCATACCCTTGAGCAATCTCTTCTCATATTGAATGAAGGCTGGCCTGTGTGGTCAATAGACTGTGGTAGATATGACCATGTATGAAGTTCAACTCTGGCTCATAAAGGTACTAGAGCTTTTGGCTTAGTCTCTGATCACTTGCTCCAGGTGAATTCAGCCACCGTATTGTGAAGACACTCAAAAAGCCCTATGGAGAGGCTCACATGGAGAGGATACACCTTGTTAGCACAGACTTCTCAGCCATGTAGTGGGATCCCTGGGTAATGGATCCTCCAGCCCCAGTCAAGCCTTCAGATGACTGCCAGCCCAGCTGACTACTGACTATACCTCATGAAAAACTGAGCCAGACCTCAACTCAGCTCCTCACAAATTTTTGGCCTACATATTCTGATCTTATGAGATAGTCAATGGCCATTGTTGTTTTAGGTCATTAACTCTTAGGACGCTTCATTATGCAGCAAAAGATAACTAATATGAAGACTTACTCTGGGACAAAAAGGTCATTGGAAGAGATATATAAATAGACTTCTGTTCATATTCTTAACTCCAAACATACTGGGATGCAAAATAGACTGTGTTTTTTCCATGGCCAATGCCAGCATTCTCACATAGTTATATCTGCTCTCATTATTTAATCTTCATATTGTCCTTCTCTCCAGCATATTTCTCATAGCATAAAATCATCATATCACTTTTCCTATCTAAATTAACAAGACAAAACTATTTTTCCTGTATCCCAACATTCTCCAGCTAGCAACTCATTTCTAGGATCTTCTTTATAGAAACACTGTTCCTTAGAATTATTTATAATAGCTGTTTCTGTTTCCTCTGTTCTAATTCTCTTTAAACCCACCTCACACCTTCTGTTATCCACACTTTTCTGAAAGCATTTGTAAGATTACCAGTGACCTCATGTTGCCAGACCCAATGGACAATTTTCAAGACATATTTTATTCAGCTTTTCCATAGTGTTGGACAGAACTGATAATAGATGTCTCCTTGAAATAATGTCTTCATGAGGGCTACTGGACACCACACATTCCTGAATGATCTCATTCAAGTTGCTTAATCTTCCTCCTAATGCTCACCTCTAAATGTCGGAGTACTCAGGACTCGGTTTGGATTTTTCTCCTATATCAAAATTCACTCTCAGTGATTTTAGCAAGGCCCATGGCTGACAACTCTGGAATACAGATCTATATTCCCAAACTCTCCACCAAGCTCTAGATCAGTGTGCCTAACAACTCAATTGATGGCTGCACTCAGATGTCTGGTAGGCCTCATACATTTAACACGAACAAATCTAAACTCTTGATTTCCCACCCTAAGCCTGCTGTCCTCGGCCTTTTGAACTCAGCAAGTAGAGTAAGCAAATCTGGTCCTCTCTGTTCTTTTCCACCTCCTAAAGTGAGAAACAACTCTGGAATCATAATTGTGTTCTATGGTTCTTACATAATCCCACCCCTGAACCATCAGTGATTTATGCAATATCTGCCTCTTAAATACCTCCTCAGTGAGACCTCTTACAACTTTGATGGTCACTGCCCCAGCTAAGCCACCTTCCTACCTTCCTCGGAGCAGGGTGCTGATTCCAACTGGTCCCCTTTAGGCCTTCGTACACCCTTACAGTCTATTTTCTACACAGCAGTTAAAGGAATCCTTAAAACTCTCCAGAGGCTTTCCACAATAGGAGAAATAAAAGTCAAACTGCAGCCTAAAAGGCCCCGAATGAGCTGGTTTGTTTAAAACTAATCTCATTTTCCTGCTTCATCCCTCTCTGGGCTCACTGGCCTTCCTGTGTGGGAAACACACAGCAAAACCCCACCTCGAGTCTGTACACATCACATTCCCACTGCTGGAAATGATCTTCTCCCATATATTCACATGGTTCACTTTCCAATTTCCATCAAACTCTCCTCCAAAAAAAAAAATCCTCTTTCAAGCAGGCATTCATTAACCACCTTATCTGAAAATAGCATCCATGTCTTTCACTCTCTACACCTTATCCTAATTTAATATTCTTCATGGCATTTATAACCTTCTGTCATATTATTTTGCTCATTTATTTTATTGTCCATATTCCCTACCATAATATAAGTCCCCTGAGTACAGGAAATTTTCCCCCCTTTACCACTGTCTAAACTAGTGCCTGATGTATGTTTTTGATAAATTATATTTTTGAATGAATAAATGAAGGATTACTTGAGTTCTCAAGAGTCCTACATTTTAAACTGTTTGTCACTGTTTCTCTAGCACTGAGTCCTGTGGCATACATGGGTGTTCCATATTTATCAAATAGCTAAATGGGAGTATGATTGTCATAGAAACAGATATACATCCAGAGTGACTGGAGAGCCCATGCCTTGCCCGATGCCCCAATGCCTTTGCTCTCTCTGAGCACTGCCTAACTCACACAATACCCTAAGGAGTACATGTTGAGGAAGTGAATGAATGTTCTAAGGAACAAATGAAGGGATACCTGGTTCCAGAAGCTATATTAAGAAAGAGGAGATAACTTCCAACTCTGCATATAGCAGAAAAGTTAGAGAAGATAAGAAGTGAGAAGAGGGGTTGGATTTGGTCACTAGGAAGTGATGAATGATTTCTAAAAGAAAAAAAATGTAAGAGAAAGGTCAAGGAATAAACAAGCTCACATTAAGATTAAATGAGTTAAACATGTTGGTATTAAAATCAGACACAATTTAGATAAGGTTAGCAGAAAAGGAAAAGAAGGTGAATTAAGTGAATAAAAGATTCATTTAACATTATCTTATGTTCAGGACTGATGATTCCTAAGCTTGTTTCTATGTGGGGATTGTAATAAATAATAATCTCTATATTTTGAAATGAATGTATCTTTTCCTAACTGTTTACGGGGTCCTGGGTGACAGATTCACAATATTTAACAACAGCAAAAGTCCTTTCGAGAGAAAAGTGATCAAAATTCATCAGAGATTTTTGTCCTAACTTGTCTCAAGATTTGTTCTTGAAATTACAAAACAATAATTAGTGATAATTCAGAATTACAATTTAAAAAGGGACTTTCAGTCTTCTTTAGAATTACCGAATGATACTTAGCCATGTAAATATAATATATGAGAAATAATACTTTGTGATTACTATGTAAACTTTATTTATGACTAATAGTATTTCAGAAACATTAACTTACAAGTTCTTCCAATACTACCTCAATATTAATCACAACTCCTGTAAGATACTTTAGTGTAGGGTATTTTTCTTATTTTTTCCTTGAGTAATATGAATTTTTAAAATTCAATGACACAAAAAGTTGTCAAATATTAAGTCTCTTATGCCCACAAAGTAACATTTGCCATGCAGTAGAAAGTAATTTTTTATGATAGTTTCACTGGTGAAGCATTTCTGATGTCTTTATTCTGTTTTTTTTCTAAGAAATAAATGATCAATTAAGTAAACAATAGAAACACAAGCTTTTGTTCTTAAAGATTTATTGAACATATAAACTTTACTGAAACAATGTGTGATATATATACACTATAAATATTATTAACAACTTGCAAAATGCTGCATTTAGAACTAGAGTCTAAGTATTGGGGGAAAGTCAGTGTGTTTATAAGTACCTTAATTTATCTGTAACCCAAATTTTGTATTTTTTTTTTACTTAATGAAACTTTATTTTTTGATATTGTAAGGAAGTTTTATATTATCTGCATATTTTAACATAATATTTTCTAAATGTGCACATTTATTTAACAAATAATCTGAAGTTTCTATTAAATGTGGCTTCAGATTTGTTAAATTTTATTATGCATAATGAAATTATTGCACTTGTAGTAATTTTCCAAGTGAGGTATGAGACAAACAAATTTTCTGCCTATATTCTATTGCAATCTTAAATCTACAAACTTTTGCATTAATAAATAATGATTAAGTCAGAGTAGTTAGCTGAGTACAAGGTAGAGCTAAATGAGTAAAGAACCTCACAATAATGCTGAAGTTCTGAGAAACTGAGGGTCTACCTAATGCTAGATTCTAATACAGTAGAAGATACGTTACTTTAATTTTATAAAAATGACTCTGAAATGTAAAATGTTTATATAAAATACAAAAGAAATGTTTGTGTTTATGATTTTTTCTTATTAAATGTATGGCTAAATATCTCAGATGTTCACATGCATGCTAGCTGACATTTGATCATTTCGTGGGGACAGATTGGCTGATCTCACGTACTGTACTATCTCATTTATTATTCAGTCAGGTAGAAACTGCTACCTCCTTTTACAAATAGAGTGACTCAGTTGCCCAAAGATACGTATCTGGTAAGAGGCTGAGGCAAGACTCAAACACGTTCTTCTGTCTATGGGTCTAAACTCTTCAACTCTGCCTGGCCTCTCAATTGCATCATAATGATCCTAGAGCCCTAACAGTAAGACTGTCCACAGTTGGGAGTAAAACGAGAAATAGTAATGGCTTTAACAAGATGGAGTGTCTTTATCTCTCTGCTGAAAGGTGCTCTTCTTGAGAGAGTCCCTGGCTGGAAGAGCTAATCCTTTCAGTTCCAGAAGCAGCAGCCCCTTCTCCTTTATTACTCTGCCTGTGCATGGAAACCTGATATCTTGATTTGCATGATCATGTGCCAAGCTAAAAAATGTGAGGAAAGGGCACTGGGGTAGGAAATCTACAGTCTCTGATACACACATACAAAAAAAGTAGACAGATACATAGAAAGATAACCTGGAAGTTATCCAATTCCAAGATTTAAAATTTGACATCATTTCACAGTTTTGGTTGTAATGAAATAATAAGCTTGTGTATTTGTGTATTTTCCTTTACCAAGAATCAAAATAATTTTTTTTAAACAAGTGAAAATCTCCTTCTTTTACTTTCTGTCTTTTTTTGTTGCTGTTGATTTTCATTTGATTTGCTTGTTGTCTGGGAAGAATAAAGGAGTGACAGTGCTCAAACCCACTGCATATAGAAAAGCAGCCAGTATCTGGAAAGCTCACAGGGAGCACCACCTCCCCATTCGGTCCTTGTTTCCTCTGAGCTGTGGCCAGAACACCTGAAGGAAGCTAGTAGCCGCCTCCAGGCTGAAGGGGCAGGCAGGAGCACTGAAGGACTGTAAGCTGTTGCTTTATTCCCCGACCCCCAACTTCGATGCAAGATGGCCCCTACTTTATAAAAATGTTGTTTCTGTTTCTGAACTTTTTATTTATTACAATTTGTTTCTTAGTCCTAAGGAAACAGAAAAGTTAACTCCAAATAACATGGTCTGTTTTGTAGAAAGATGTAGGGATAAATTAGCAATCGTCATACGTAAAACAATTCGAAATTCATAATGTTTTTTCTTTCCTGTGCCAGCTGATTTTTCTTCATTGAGGTTGCCGAACTCCCGTGGTATTTCTGGTAGTGATAGAGCCTCTTTTGTGAGACAGAGACTGTGTTGCCTTTCTGCAACACTTTGCTTTCTCCTGTTAAATACTGGCCCTTAAAATATTCCTTACTGGAATGGGAAGTGGATTAAAATAATTCAAAATAAATTAAGTAGCAATAGCAGATTAACACTAGATCACCATCTCTGCCAGACATTCTAATAAAGGTTTCATTCTGTGAAGTCATGAGAATAATGTGGTCAAGAAAATTTTGTGCTAACTTCTACTTGCCACAGGGAGGCTTTAATTAACCTGTCTTACAAGTCACTGAGCCTTTATGAATTCCATTTATATTGCATTGTGGGAACATGACATTTACTTCACAGTTTTTTTTTTTTACTTTTTTCATTTATTGCCATGAAAAAGTTTATTGAGCAAATGTTGCTGCAAATGAAGCTATGGCCTAGTAGTGGCCATACCTCCTTGACTGCTGAAAAAGAGCAATAGCTTAACACCTAGGTGATGGATTGTTAGTGCAAGAAACCACCATGGGACATATTTACCTGTGTAGCAAATATGCACATCCTGCACATGTACCCTGGAACTTAAATAATTTAAAAAAGAAAAGGCCTGGAGTTTCCTAATGGGGGCCTTTAACACCCAGAAATGGTATCCTGATCTTGTTATTTAAGTGACTTGGAAAACAAACATATCAAACCCAAAGGAAAAAGCCAGGTTGGTCATTTACAAAAGTCTGAGAATTAGAGGCTGGGAAGGGTAAGAGAGAAGAGGATGGGGAGAAGTTGGGTAATTGATACAAAAATTGTGGCTAGATAGGAATAATGTTTTCTTGTTCTATAGCACTGTAGGGTAAATGTGGTTAACAGTAATTTATTGTACACATTCAGAAAGCTAGAAGAGAGGATTTTGAATGATCTCAACACACAGAAATGAAAAATGCTTCAGGTGATAGCTATTGTAATTACCCTGATTTGATCATTAGACATTGTATACATGTATAAAATGAGCACTGTGTGCCTCATAATATGTAAAATTATTACATGTCAACTGAAAACAAAAGGAAAACACGTCTTTGACTTCTCAAAAGTAGCACAGTTATTTTCATCTATAAAAGATCAAATCTGCACTTCCTTGATTTTGATATTCATAACACGAAATATGTCAAGCTTATGCTTTATCTCTCTTAGGTACAATAATATATGTCAGTGACCAGTAAAGTCACTGCGTCAAAGCCCTCAATTCCCTCAACACCTGGTACAGAGAAGGTTATTCTGTGTATAGCCAGAGCCTGACAGTCTTTCAGTAATTAGGACAACTTTTCACTATTTGTGGATACTGAGAAAGAAAAATATTAGGAGTGTCTCATGAAATGCACCATGACCTTGCCCTAAGATAATCTCATTTTCTTATAAGATAAAAAAGAAAAGGCAAATACAATTTAAAGAGGTAAAATAAGGGCAAATCTCAACACAATGCACAAAGTAAATATCAGGTGAAATACAAAGGCTGGAAGAATTGATTATGCCACTTGGTTGCTCTCCAGAGGAAGATAAAAGGGGCAGGGACATGCTCTGTTACTCCTTGTGTGTAGAAGTCGGGCTTGGAAACAACACACTGACATCTCTGCCATGCAGATCACTCCAACAAGCTAGTGTGCTGAATCAACTATTATCATTTAGGAACTTCCTGGGCCTACTGATTGACAGCCTCACAGTGTATCTTAATGGTCTTTTTGCAAGCCAATTTTAATGAAAAAGAAATAAAATTACATGGAAGAGAATGGGATCAAAAGTAGAAAAGAAAAAAAGTATCAAAAATGTTTCACCAATCATTTCACTTGAAAATAGCAAGTGGATTACTCTTAGTTAGATGATGAAAAAAATCCAGTGACCACTGTCATGTGTTTAGATGCTTTGCCAGAAACACTAGCAGAGTGCATGTTATTATAGTGTTTAGCACAGTGCTCTCTTGTGACAGCTTTCATTAATAGACTCTTATCTTAGATTCTTTCTTAATGATCACAACTACTGCCATCGGCCCAGACATGAACGCCATAGACCGGATCACCCTCAGCTCACTGACATTTGACTGATTAGCAATTCTCAGCACAAACATCAGAAATCAGGTGGTTAACAGATTTATTTGTATTTTACGTACACTTTTGCTACTCTTCCAAACTCAAAATCTTTTCAGCTTACAAAGAATAGCAGTTACTCTTTCTAGCATGTTCTGTTCTAGACTTCAAGGGCATACAATGCCTCATCTCAGCCCATACCAAGAGCCAATATTAAAAAACAAAAACATCTGCTAAAGGTTCACAGTATTTATATATTTTAAGGAAAATTCCAGATGCATCAGAAAAGGTAAAGAGTTATCAGACTTCCTGGAGATTTTTTAACTTGTTAATAATTCTATTTTAGTAATTTCAAATATGATTTTGGTCCCAACATGAAGAGCTTTTATAGGTCTTGATGAAAGAAGGGTTAACAGATTTACTTTAATAATATTCTATTTTTGGTAAAGGAAATAAAGAAGTAATAGTGATAATTTATAATTTATGTCCCACATACTTCTATTAATAATTTAATATGACTTCAAGAAGTAGAGTCAGTGGTATATATAAGAACAAAATATATTGTCTGAAGACAGTAGAAGCAGACTCAGATAGGGGTATTTGAAAGGCCGATATTTTGGCATGTCTTGACAGTGGTTTCCTTTAAATATGTATAAAGCATTCATTGAGAAAAAATGCTGAGTGCTTTGTGGGGGAAAGGTGTTGATTGCAATGCGTACTTCCCTTTTCTCTTTATTATTATCCTTAATTCTTACATTCAGGTCCAAATTCACATGCTGTCTGCTTAGCAAAGCAAGACTAGAGGTTAACTGGCCCCACACATCTTAAGAGTTTACCATCTATTGTCACTTAACAGTCCTCCTTGAGTATCTCGCTCCCTCCAACCCCCAAACACCCTGTTTCTTATAAACCCATACACTACTCATCTGGTTTACCATAAGTCAAATTGTTACTTCCCCATTTTTGCAATTAGCCTTTGCCAAGTTCTTTAATACAGTGCTGGGTTCCAAACCACAGGAATGGTCACCAATGCAGTTCAGGACATTTGACCCCAAAATATGGCAGCTTAGCATTTGAGAAGACAACAGAAGCAAGAAAATCTCTCTGACCTCTTACTGACATTTTCCCCTGAAGCAGATCATGAAAACATTCTCTGACCTTCCTCTAAAATAAGTCATAAACAGTACTGCATATGAAAAATAGAAAATAAAATAAGTATAAATACATAAAACAAAATAGGTCACAAGACCTTATTCCAGACGGGCCCATTCTTCTAGTCAGAGGAAAGGAATAAAGACACAGGAACGCAGAAGAATCTGAACAAACAGACCTTGTGAAATCCTCCCAGTTAAGCGTGCTCTGAATGAAGACACCACCTAAACAGGCTTTGTGTGAGCAACAGGCTATTTATTCATCCAGGTATGAGAGTGGGCTAAGTCCAAAAAGAGAGTCAGCAGAGGATGGTGGGAAAGCAGTTGATTTTATAGATTTGGGGTAGGCAGTGGAAAGTGACAAAAGTTACAATTCAGGGAGGTTTTTGCAAGCTGGTGGGTAAGGGGTGTCGGTGGTAGGGGGAGTTGTTACAAGGTCCAAGGTCCAGTGTCACATGGTTGGCTTATCAGTTGAGGCAGGAACAATGTCAGAATGTGGCAAGGTCAGTTAATCAGGTACTGCAGAGCTAGCCATTCTTTTGTGGTTTTCCTGTATATCTCAGACTTTCTGGCTCTGGGAGGCCATAGGGAGGTGTACATGCGGGTCACGGGGTCACTATGGCTTGACTACAGTGAGGTCCATTGTACAGTCAGTTCAAAGAACTTTGCATTCCTGTCTTTTTATATTAATATAAAGGGAAAAAATAATAAGATGGGGCATTGAAATTTGGGGGTAATATTGAGGGGTGATGGGTGATGTTTCTCAGGGCTTCTTCAAGCAGAATTGGGGATGGCATGGAAACCTAAAAATGGGAGAGTTAGACTACCAAAAGATTTTGGGGCAAGGGGTGATATTGTGGGGTTGTTAGGAGCATTTCCCGTATTGACTGACTGGTTATAGCTTGGATACGATTTTGTAGGAACTGAGAGATTAGTCGGAAAAGACAAGGTCCAAATAAGAGAAGGAGAAGGATATATATTAAGGGGCCTGCTAATGGAAAGAGCCATGATATCCAGTTGCAGAGTGGCCAGCTAGGTCCAGAATAATCTTTTGGCTGATTAGCGATCTTTTGGGCCTCATCTTTAAGTCTTTTGATGGAATCATATACGAGGCTGGACTTGTTTAGATAAAAGCAGCATTCTTCATTTAGGGATAGGCAGAGTCCTCCTTTCTCGGCAGTCAATAGATTGAGGTCTCAGTGACTTTGGAAGACAACTACAGCCAAGGAATTAACTTGGGTTTGGAGAACAGATAGTTTGAGTTATGTCTGAAATGCTGGCAGGAAAATTAGAGAGACTGCAGAACGTGGTGATGGAAGTAGTAAGACCTGGTATACCCATCCTGATTGCAGCAGTGGAGTCTCCTAATCCTACAAGCAAGAGGACTAGTGGAAGGACTTTTTGTCATGTAGGAGTTACAAGAGGGACACGGAGGGGTTCATTTCCTCTGGCAAGCTGGATTTGGGGAGTAAGGAACATTAAGGCACAGGTGCCTGTCCAGTTGATAGGAAGGCAGAAGTAGGTGGAAGAGCCACAGAGGAAAAAAAGTCCTTGACTGAGGCAGAATTGGAAGTGAAGACTGAAGAGATGAGAAACTGTTCTGGGGGTACTGGGGTCTTGTACCCAGATACCAAGGGAACCAGCAAGGGCTGCGGCTGTTACAGGTTGTAGTGGGGTTTGAGAGGGTAATTGTGTGGAAGGAGAGGTCTTGTTTTCATGGTATATGAGAAAGCGTTTGGTATCTATGAGTAACCATTCACTTTCATTAACAAGGTTAGGTATGAACAGGCAGGAAGAGGGGTCTGGAGGAGAGTCTGAGGAACAAGAGGAGGGCAGCAAACACTGGAGTGAGCGACAGGGTAAATGCCCACCAAGACAGAACTTGCTACTGACATTCTTAAGAGTGCTCACAATGAGGAAGGACTTTTCCATAAGGCGCAACTGGGATGTTCCTGTTTCTTGGTTAACGTGGGTGACAGGGCCTTAGAGGTGAAGTGTAAAGGAACACAAAGAAGGTGGGAGGTCTCCTAGGGGAATTCCATCAGGTGATTGCCAAGACATGCACAAGGGAGCGGCAATATGGATAGTTCTATGTGTGGTTAGTGGTCCAAAAACGGGAGGTGTGGAGTTGGTGTAAGGGGAAAGATTACATTGGTAGGTGCAAAGAAGAGCAGTGGCTTGTTGGTGTGACATATCTCAGGTAATTTGTTGAATCTTTCTAGAAAGTAGAGGAATTCTTCCAGGGGATTCAGGTGGGGGCTACTGAGGGAAGTTTGGAGGTGTAAAGATGGGAGAGTTTGTCCAGTCTGCTAGTAGGGAAGGGACGGCTGTGTAGTAGGAAGAGGAGAGGGATATGCATAGCCAACAATCGCTGGCTAAGGAAGTGTTTGAAGTAGCTATGACGGAATGGTTTAGGTTGATGGTATGTTGGAGGTAACTAGGGAGGGGCAGGAGATAGCAGGAGAATGGGAGCAAGGTTAAGAGTGAGTATAAAACAAAAGAAGAGAACTTCATCCAGGTGGAAGAACTGTAAAGTTCCTTGCCACTGAGCAGCTTGAAGGTAAAACCATGAAATATTGGCTGTGATTGCTTGGAGAAAAAATGTAAACCAGCAATATAAGCAAAAACAGGGCATATAAAAGTGGATGAGAACAGTGACTATGAGTACAGTCGTCTTAAGCCTTTTAAGATGTGGCTTAATGAAATTAAAAGATATGCTAAGTTTATATTGGGTTATTCTTCCACTTCAAGGATGAGGGTGAGTTTAAGGGAAGTGGGAGAGAGTACTTTTGACTTCCAAGAGGGGATGGAAGAGTCAGGCTGCTTGTCTAGTGGACACAGCTTTACCCTGGAGTGGTGTACCCACTGGGGGGATCTTGCAAGTGGATGGTGGTTGGGGTGCTTTAGACGACCAGAAAGGGATGGGGAGGTGGTGTTCTATACCCTAGGGTTAAGGTAGGGGGACATAAGGGGAGCTATTGACAGAGGTATGGGTTAGGGGAGGAGGGTGGCAATGAGGTATGGCTGTAGCCTGGGAATAATCAAGGAGGCAGACCATTTTGTTCGGATCCTAACAAGGGAACTGGACGAGTGGGGATAATTAGGAAAGAATGTAGAAAGAAGTGCTGGCCTAATTGACACCAGACTTGAAGAGTTTTGAGAGGCCTGTAAATCTTGCTGTCAATTCCCACAACAGTTATGGAGGCTAAGTAGACAGGTCCTTGGAAAGGCAGCATGGAGTGGGTGGCCCCCGTGTTGATTAAAAAGGAGGTGGACTTGCCCTCTGCTGTAAGAATTACGCAAAGCTTGGCATCCATGATGGTTCAGGGGCCCTCCTAGATGTTTGGGCAGTGTCAGTCTTCTGCCACCAAGCCAAGGAGATCGGGGAAGGATTCGGTCCGGGAGCTTTGGGTTGGAGCTACAGGATCTCTGACAGCAGCGACGTAAGTCAGACAGTCTGACTTTCACTGGGAGCCCACACAGATGGAACAGGGCTTAGGAGGAATCTCGGGCTGCTGGCATTCCTTGGCCCAATGGACAGGTTTCTGCAGTGGAAGCAAGGTCCAGGAGGGGCTGCTGGATGCTGCAGTCTGGGCACTTTGAAGTCTTTGTGAGCCAGTGGTGTGGCTGGGGTTTGTTTTACAACAGAGGCAGCATCTGTAGTTCTGAGATACACTGCTGCCGGGCAGCTTCTTCCCTATTGTTGAACACCTTGAAAGCGAGGTTGATTCCTGTTGTGAGGTTTGAGGGCTAGATTTTAATTTTTGTAGCTTTTTTTTGTAATGTCAGGGGCCGATTAGGTGATAAAAATGCATATTAAGCGTTTTTTAGGGGTGAGAGTAGAAGGATGATATTTAAGTTGCTCCAGATGAGATTATAAGTAAACCTGGGTTAAGTATTGAAATTCTTGTGTATATTTGGTAGGGTCTATCGGGAAAGAGCCTAGATGCTGACTGATTTGGGAGAAGTTAGACAGAGAAAAAGGCACATGTACCTGCACTATTTCTTCAGCTCCAGCCACTTCTGAAGGGAAAATTTTGGACAGGGGCAGGGGAGTTAGCTGTGGTAGTAAACTATAAGCCGGACCAGGTATAAGACGGGGAGGTAATAGGAGGGGCATAAGGAGGTGGGTTGTGGGCAGAGGAAGAGGAAGGAGGCTCGGGGGCAGGGGATTAGGGCCTGGTTTAGGGTCTGCTTCGGACAGGCGGGGAGGAGAAAGGTCAGAAGGGTTGATGGAGAAGGAGGATACTGAGTTACTGGCAGAGGCAGGAGGGGTGGATGGAGGGAAAGAAGGAAAGTTGGGATGGTTTGCACTGAGAGCAGAGATTAAGGAGGGATTGGAGTAGAAAGAATGCCTGGACATATGGCACTTCAGACCATTGGCCCATTCGTCGACATAAATTGTCTAGAGCCCACAGAATAGAAAAATCAAAAGTGCCATTTTCTGGCCATTTAGAACCATTGTCTAATTTGTATTGGGGCCAGGCCATATTGCAGAAGAAAATGATGCAGGTTAGAGGAAAAGACAGAGGAATAGAGGGTGGAATATTGCCCATGGTGAAGGAGATAAGTTTTAAGGAAAGGCATAGAGATGTGGAGAATGAGAGGAGAACAGCTACCAGTGTTTCCAGTAGGAGTCCCTCACTGAGTCCTGGGCTGTACTGTGGGTGAGTGGTCAAGGCAGGTGTCCCCGCTATTGACCAGACACCAAGGGAAAACTGTCTTCTCGAGACCATGACCAATGTTGGAGTTTTTGAGCGCACGAATAAAGAGTGTCTCCTTTGCTTCTACTTAGAAGGAGAAGGATTTAAAGGAAGAGAGAAAGAGAGAGAGACTGCTTACCTGATCTGAAGGTGGCGAGAGGGTTGCTGGTCTAGTCTGATGCACTGAGGTCGTAGGTGGGTCTCTTCACAGAGGGAGAGTGGGGATAGGGAATTGGTCTCCAAAAGGAGTACTTCTGTCCTGGGTGTTGGCACCAAATGTTAAGCACACTCCGAATGAAGAGACCACCCAAACAGGCTTTGTGTGAGCAACAAGCCTGTTTGTTCACCCAGGTGTGAGTAGGCTGAGTCCAAAAAGAGAATCAGCAGAAGGCAGTGGGTTAGGAGTTGGTTTCATAGGTTTGGGGTAGGCAATGGAAAGTTACAGCAGTAACAGTTCAGGGTGGTTTTTGCAAGCCGGGGTGGTGTCACCAGCAGGGGGTGTCTCAGGGTCCAAGGTCCAAGGTCCAGTGTCACAAGGTTGGCTTATCAGTTGAGGTAGGAACGGTTGAGGCAGGAACAATGGCAGAATGTTGCAAGGTTGGTTAATCAGGCACTGCAGGAGTTAGCCATTTTTCTTTTTTTGTGGTTTTCCTGTTACCTCAGACTCACGGGTCACCATGGCTTGACTATGGTGAGGTCCATGGTGCAGTCAGTTCACAGAACTTTGCACTCCCCCCTCCAGTTTATTACTATTAGATTATACCCTCTTTTGTCTCATCACTTCTACACAACTGTCTGCTCTTCATGAAACCTAAGCATACAAATACAGAATTTTCCCTGTTTTGGGTGATCTTCACTGCTGAAGGCTCCTGTGTCATATAACTTATATTAAATAAATTTGTATGCATTCCTCTTACTACTCTGTTTTTATTATTGATGCCTCAAGCCTTGCAATGGGTGAGGAAAGATACTACCTTTTCTCTCTTACACTACTTATAAATGGTACTGGGCTTATTGACCAGAAAAATAAGCTATTAAAACAAGATATCTATATCTATATCTATATCTCTGTAGATAGATATATCTATATCTATCTAGATATCTATCTATCTATATATTGAAATCAGGTACAGAAATTAATTAACCAAATAATAGAATGACCCATGTTGTACTTTGCTCTTTCCAACAGCAGACCCTGAGACAAAGATTCAGAGCAAGTGGTTCATCTGAGGGGTGAAGAGAACACCCACAAGAAAAAAGGGATGTGAAAGAAGGAAGGGAATACAATTGATAAAGTGCAACATTATCCAGCCAATCATCACTGCAGGTGACTAAGCTTAATCCTGAAAGGGACACTTGAGAGCCAATGGAAAATATGTAACAGCAGAGTAAAACTCTCCAGGGAGGAGCAAGGAAGGTGCATAATAGTATATCAGCTCTTATCAGTCATTGGTTGAGGGCCGCTGACAGAGGTATTAATTCCTCTGCACTTTTAGCATGCCAAACAAGAGGTGACGTGGGCTGTAGATGCACAAGAAAGCCCACAGGCTGAAGAATGCTGCCCAATAGAGTAGAAAGGACACCAAATATGATGCATCATTAGATCGTTAAATGCTTCTCTACAGAGGCCTTATGGAGCCTGATGAAAACATTGACTAGAGATAGAAATATATTAAATGCTCAAATTTGAATCTATGGAAGTAAAAGACTAATCAGCTAGGTTATGTCTCTAAGCCACTGAAAACACATTTATTTTTTCAAAATGTCTTTAATATTTACTGAAATGAAAAATATATGCCTCATCAGAAAACATGGCACATTAGATGTCATGCCCTACAGTAAGGGAAATGAGATTTTTAATAGTTCAGGAGACAAGAGACTCCTCAATTCAAATTCCTCCATCACAACTGGATAAAGAAAATGCATACAGAGATAGTAGCCACTGCTTCCTCAGCCTGTAAGCATACAGCTGTATGAATTAAAGGTCTCACTTCAATTCCTGGGGGATCAGAAGTCTTTGAACGCTAAAATAAATGTCTATTCTTGGAAGCCCCAGTGGAAAGCCAACAGAGGGGGAATCCCCCGAGGCAGAACAGTTCCACAGAATGTTCAGAGCCAGGCCGATGTGGGGGAAAACAATTCACACCCCAGTGCTGCATCTGCTCTCAGCCTAAAAACAGAACCGCACCTACCACTTCTGTCCATCTGCCACCCTCAACAACACTTAGTTCATTTCAAAATAAAGCGTACATGCTCACATTATAGAAACAATTTAAAAATAATTAGGGAAAAACACGTTTCTTTAATGTGATTACATTTTTCTGACAGAATTTTGGAGGCTAATACAAGTATATCAAACTAAAAAATCAGATAATGTGGTCAGTGAAATGATTGAACTTAAAAACTTGTGTTAAAAATATGATATCTGACATTCTGGCCAAATCACTCACTATAAATATCTTAATAATAATAGCTTTATACTTATTTTTGGTTCCATAACTTTTGCATCTACTATAAATAATTTAAGAAAAACTATTAGTATGGATTTTAAAAATTTATTTGAAAAGCTAAAACTTAAAAAATAAAGAAACAAACACAATGAGTACTGCCAGAAGAGTTATCATTGCCATTCTAAAGCCAGCAGATAAATCAAGGTTTACCAAATTTACCAATACATCCTCTAAATTTATTGGCAGTTATGGTTGTTAGCCATAGGTGCCTGAAAGCCACATGTATTAGCTATTACTGCTTATCAAATTAGCCAAAATTTGGGCGGCTTAAAACAGTAATAATTATTTTCACTCATAATTTCTTTGGGTCAGGTAAGAGGTTGGGCAGGAAATTATGCCTCCCCATCAGCTAAAAGACTTAAAAATCTTGGCACTGGAATCTAATTTGAATTCACTGCATGTCTGATAGTTGATGTTGACTCTAGGTTCCATGCCTACCTGGTGCTATTTGCCGGAATACCCACATGTGGCCTCTCTATGTGGCCTGAACTTCTTTGCAACATGGTGGCATGTGTCTGAGAGAGGGAAGCCCAGGTAGGAGTTGTGTTGCCTTTTAAGACCCGGCCCTGAAAGTCATGCAGCATCATTTCTACTATAAACTATTGACTGAAGAAGTCACTAATGCCTTCCCTACTATGTTTCAAGTGAGGAAACATAGATTCTATCTCTCAACAGAGGAGCATTTTGGTCACATTGGAAGAAGAAAATGTGGAATGGAATATATATTGATGCATTCATTTTTGGAAAATGCAATGTGCCACCCTACAAAATAAGATCTCTTGACCCTGTACCTGAAGGATCTTTCCTCCATAGTCAAACTGTACCTAGCATCTATGTTTCATAAAGACTGCTTGTCATTTTTGATGAGTTGGGAAGTCTTCAAGAATTTTCACTGGAATTGATTACTTCCAAACACTTGGTGGCAAAAGAAAACTAGGAAACTGAGGACTAAGCACTGATTTTTTTTTCTCTTGCTCAAATTGCTATCTTAGAGGTGTGGGGAGTCATGCCCTGCAAACCATAAATTCTCATCAGATGGGTTTGATTTAACCCTATATATCGTGACTTACTTTCCAAGCTAACTCTGGCATAACATTACATGACAAAAAGAAAATCAAAATATTTTACTCCAAAACATGGTTCCCTGCTGTATTTTAAAATGGCCCTGCAAAGCGGTCTTTTATGGGGGGAC
Organism: Cheracebus regulus; assembly: GCA_963574635.1. Lineage (NCBI taxonomy): Eukaryota > Metazoa > Chordata > Mammalia > Primates > Pitheciidae > Cheracebus > Cheracebus regulus. The sequence goes on from CAUYQU010033476.1 coordinate 55,511, forward strand.
ATTTGCATCCGTAAAGAATCTTTATTAAGATAGTGAACTCTTTTTCTTCCAGGCCCTCTCAATCCTGAAGAGATTAACTGAGAGTCTAGCATGTTTTAAAGATCTGAATAGGAAACATGTGTCATCTGTTGTCTCTAGGGGCAGCCACTATGAGACTTCCAGAGAACCTTGGTCTCCACATCTTTTATCTTAACCTGAACTTTTCCTCTCTATTAATCCCAGGTCTTCAGACAAATTCAACCAGTTGAACTAATTGTAAACCAGAAAATGTTTAAATTTACCGATAGCCTGGAAACACCTCCCTACTCCGCCACCCCTGCCCCACTTCAAATTCTCTTGCCTTTCTGGACCAAACCAATGTATTTCCCAAATGTATTTGATTGATGTCTCATGCTTCCCTGAAATGTATAAAACCAAGGTGCACCCCAAATAACCTGGGAACATAGATACCTCCTGAGCACTGTGTCATGGGCTGTGGTCACTCATATTTGGCTCCAAATAAATCTCTTCAAATGTTTTACACAGTTTAACTCTGTAATTTCAATTAAGTAACTTATGCATTTGATACTATTTCCCTCTCTAGATTATTATAGTATTTCAAATAACATCTTATCCCTTTAAAATTATTATAGTCTAAAATAATCGAGTTATTGTATTTCATGTATGATATTTAATTTGAGAAGAAAACAGCATAACCATTCTTAGCAATAAACCTCGAAGAAATAATATTTCATTGTCTGAACTCCTGTTAAGGAGGAAAATCCTTCATCTAAGGGAATGTCCAATTTACTCATACTCCTCCAGTATGATCGATAGTTCATTATGACAGGTCAATCATTTTTCCCTCTTTACTAAATTTACTTCTGACCATTTAAAAAAATTCTATGGCTTAGATGCCAACCATGTTTTTAATTCTTGAGTGAATTTAATGGTGTTAGATCAGATCTACTGTAAGTCTAGAAAACACATTAACTGAAAAACACATTAATTCGGTTGATTCTTATTGGTTGCATTTGATACCAAATATAGTTGTCTTATTTTTTAAATTTCCTGTTTAATATTTCAAAATAATAAGTCTCCCCAAAATATAATCAATTTAAATGAAGAGAATTGCATTCTTAAGTCAATAAAATACTGAATGCTGAAAAGTGAGCTCCTTTAAAAAATGTTAAAGCATTAAAAATAAGGCAACTGTTAATATTCTTATAAAAAGGAAATCGCTAACCAAATTATTAATAGGTGAGAAAATAAGGAACTGTTAACACATTCATTAAAATTTATTTCATCTAAATAGTATACAAATGTATCTGCAACAGACCCAGAAACAATAAAACAGGCTCTGAGAAAATTAGCTGTATAGGAAATCTTCTCAGATTTTTCCCAGTTCATTTCATTCCTGCATTCTGGACTTTTCTCTTTGTTTCCTATTTTCTAGGCAGATTGCTCATTACATGTTACACATTACCCTCATTCCTTGAATGAAAATTATTTTGGATGTTTCATATTGCTTTGTAAATCCTCACTCACTCACCCAGAGTGAAATTGCCAATACTGTTGTAAAGGCCATTATTCCTGGTAATCATGAATGTTCTCCAACCTGAGTTCCTTTTCTCTCTCCCTTTCTTCTCATTGCATACAGTTACCAAAAAAAGCTCAAATCATTTCAGTAATCTCCTTAAAGATGACTACTACATGTTTTCTGTTTCTTATTGCTTTATCTTACTTTCTAATTGAGTCTTAGAGTATGATCTGCTTTGTTAGGATAAATGTGGGATTTTTTTGTTTGTTTTTTTGAGATGAAGTCTCACTCTGTTGCCCAGGCTGGAGTGTAGTGGTGCGATCTCAGCTCATTCAGCCTCCAGCTCCCAGGTTGAAGCAATTCTCCTACCTCAGCCTCCTGAGAAGCTGGGATTACAGGTGCGCATCACCATGCCTGGCTAATATTTTTGTGTGTGTGTGTGTGTTTTTTTTTTTTTTTTTTTTTTTTTTTTTTTTTAGTAGAGATGGGTTTCACCATGTTGGTCAGGCTGGTCTCAAACTCCTCACCATGTGATCCTGGTGCCCAGCCAGGTTAAATGTTATGTTGCTATAAGTGAACAAGAAATACTATATTCATAACTCTGGACGGAGGGTCTGAGACATGACAACCTGATGGAGCCAAGAACCTAGCTTATCTTCTGACTTATCCCTCTGCCATGCTGAGCATCAGCTTTGATCTCAAGGTCCGAGTGGGCTGTGATGGCTCCCTCCATTATAACCATATTCCAGCAAGTGGCAAAAGGGAAAGCACTTTCTTTCTCAATGTGGTCTTGGCCCAGAAGTCCTACCACCGTGTCCATCAAGTGGAACCTAAGTCACATGGCCTCTTCTTGGAGCAAAGAAAGCAGTTCATACAGTTGCTTATATGAAACTTTCATTATCATAGAGAAGGAAAGGTCAGCTATTGGGAAGCAATCAATTGTCTCATAACTTTAGATTCAGGTAGATTTAGCTTTAATTCTAGTTTTGCGATTGATTAACTATTAGGCTTATTAGGCCGCATGGAAGACTAAAAGCGTCATCTGATCTTCATCTTTGTCTGATCTGACCTACTTCAAAGAGATAGTGAACACATTGCATGCAATAATGAATAGTAAATGTTTAGCCCTTTGTTTAGGATAAAATATTTGCTCAATAAATGAGAGAGAAGAAAGATGGAAAAAGAGTAGAAACAAACAGATGTGCTAAGGACTCTGCGTTGGGTATGATGTGTACTCATTGAATGCCTACAGATAGGAATTGTGATTGAGAGGCTAGATTGGAGAGAGAAACGCATGTAGAAAAGATCTTGGATATTTATATCATAAGTAAATATGCCAAGAACATCAAGATTGAGAGTAAAGTGGATAAGTAAAATGTTGGGAGTTAAACTCAGGGTTAGCTAATTTCTTTATTGATTTAGCTAATTTCTTTATTGATTTTTGTTTTCTTCAAGTCATTTGTAACCAGTCGTCAGAGGTCAACATTTTTCCCACTTATGTATATTAAATGAAACATTCTGCATTAATCATGATTTTCGTATATAGATTGAATGGAAAAATTACAGCAAGTTCAGGAAGAGTCAGAACTTGGACGAGTTATAGTACTCTCGTAGCTACTAAATTGTGTTGAAAACTGACTGACATAAATCTTCACCAATAAGGAAATTAAGGCAGGATATAGAAACACATCATATTTGGTATCCTGGGATGGTAGCAAATAGAAGTCTTCGCTAGAGCTCTTAGCAGATGGCACAGAAGAAATTCTAGGCAAAAGGAAAAGGGCAAGTAGGCAAAGTTTTTCCCACCCATTCAAGCAGAACCATTCTGCTTTAGACTATACAGGTCCTTCTTGGTGTTTTGAGGTAGTCTTTATTCTCCTTTAGGAAATAGTATGAAATATTTTTTGTCACAAGACTGAGGTTCTAAGTGCCAAATAAGCATATAAATTATTGTTATTTCTTCTAAACATTTATCTGCATCAGCTGTAAAAGGTAGTTTCCTCTACAGAAATGTTTTATCTCCTACCGATTCATTAATTTCTCCCTGAATTTTTCACTTGCTACTCTGTTATGCCTACTCTACTTAACACAGTGTCTGGCATATAAGAATCTCAACACATTTTATTAAACAATTGAATCTAAGAATAAATGAATATTAACTTATACTGACTGAACAAACAATTATCAGAGTAATCTTAGTAAGAATCCTGCCATCACTAGAATGATTTAGAATTATAGCAAGACCTTGAATAATGTCATTCAACATCATTTTGTTGTAACATTGATAAGAAAAAGATTCCTGGCTGGGGCCACTGTCTGCGTGGGCTTTGCATGGTCTCCCCATGTCTGCATGGGTTTTCTTCATGCACTCTGATTTCCTCCTAGAGGAGGAATATCTCAAATATATGGACATCAGGTGAGTTGGCAAGTCCAGTGGTCCCAGTGTGAGTGACTGAGGGTATGTGTGAGTGCACCCTGCGATGGAATGGTGTCCTGGCCAGGACTGGTTGCCACCTTATATCAGGAGCTGCTGGGATAGGATTTGGCCACCCATAACCCTGAACTAGAACAGGCAGGTAAATAATGACCTTACTTGTTTTTGTTAATCATTCTTTAATGTATGTATGGCTCACATATATTTCAATGTTTCATATTAGAAGTGTTTGGGGTCATTATTTAGGAGTCTGGTGATGTTTTGTGACCAGGAATATATTGTGGGAGCTTAACTCTTGTTTTTAGATCAATTAGCCAATGGTAAAATTGGTTTTTTTATATAGTTCATTTCACTTAAAGTCACTATTTCCAAGAACCCTGGGGATTCTGGGGTCAAATTAAAAAATTTTTTTTGATTAAATTTCTCACTTCTAAAATTCATGAGTTGTGCCACTATAGAAAAATTCCTGGCAAAGCCTGAAACAACCCTAACCCTCACTGTCTTTTCTTTTCTTTCTTTCTTTCTTTCTTTTTTTTTAATATATAAAATACAACAGATACTTCCTATAAAAATCCAAGGTAGATAGTAAATATAAGAACATTTTGTTAATTATAAGTTGCAAAGAAAAATTAAGATGTTGTTATTAAATGCAAACTGGAATCCTTTCCTGTTGGAGTTGCATATCTCTTATACTGATGAAGTACAGTGAGATAAAAGTTTTTCTTTACTAAAAGCTTATGTCTGTGCTCAGTGCTGAGACGAGCACATAATAATATTTCTGCCATAGATACATTTTTTAAATGTCCACATAGATTCTTGTGAGAGGAATTGGTGCTCATACAATTAGACATGTGAACATGAATCCAATAAAACCAACTGAAGGATGAGACGAATCATCTTATACTTGAAATCATTGTTTCATATTCCTGAAGCCTCCAGCGAGCTCCAAATATGAGATTTTTGTTCCTCTGTGCCTTCTCCACAGTTCTTTTCCATCAAGAAAGCCTTTTGATATCAGCATGAAATATGTGAAATTCTTTGGAATTGAAAAGTTGGTCTTTCTTTTGTGGCAAAATCCTATTTATCCAGTTGGGTCTGAGCAAAATATTTTATTGATATGCTAAAGTTAATAGGGGCACTAAAAAAAAAAAAGTTTAATTACTAAGATTTCAATCATGCTTTGTTTATAGGATACAGAAAAATCGTCCTGTTCAGTTCTTACCCAACATATGTGTATGCTGTTTCTCTTAGTACTTGTAAATGGTAGTCCCTGTGGCTTTGGTGTCAGGCTCCTAGACTCAAGCCTTAACTCTATCAAATGCGACTTTTGTGATCTTGAGCAAACTCTTTACATTTCAGATCTTGTTTTCTCATCTGTGAAATGATGATAATCCTAACAAGGCCATCATAACTAAAATCAAGCAAAAATTTTAGTATGTAAAATCTGATTGACATAAAATAGTAATTCAGTTATGTTCTGTAAGAGTGGAAACAAGAGCCAAAGTAAAAGCCATGGCAACAAAACCATGGAATTACAGTGAAAAACACTAAATCTGTAAAACATGGTTCTATTTGAACAACTTTATCAGGATGATTATACACTAGTTAAAAATTATCTGCCTAGAAGTCGATCAGACAGAATATTTGTGTTTCTAATATAAATACCATTCCCTAGGATATAGTATCACTTTATGCCCAGAGAAACTTTTCATTATGCAAATGACAAGTATCATACCTTATTATACTACTTTTTCATGCTTTAATCTGCCTTAATTTGGATACAGCCCTTATATTGAATCCCTCACTACATTTCTCATCTTTTATGTGAAGATGATATTTATCCATTTATAAAATATTTTATGGCTACTGAAACTATCAGACATAAACACAATAATTACAAATGTTACTAAGCACAATTACAGATGAGTAAGTACAATTGAAGTGTCTTAGATTAGCTTTCCCTTTTGTAAACTCAGAAGACTCATATAATCACTACGTACATCATCATCTCTATCAACAAATGATTTGGTATTCATTATGCATTCTTATATTTTAGATCCTTTAAGAATTCTTAACATTTCTCAAATTTTATTAGTTTATTGCTACTACTTTCATTTCTACCTCCTGGTTTGCTTATTATTAGTCAAAATTACAGTTATACTTTTAAATTACTTGATCATATCTTGGAATGGCTTGTCTAAAGTGCTCGAAGAAATTATTCTTTTGTAGGGAAACATTTGGACATTGTAACAGCTAAACCTTTTTCTTCTCCCGAGATTCAAAACAATTTCTTCAACCACAAATCCCATCTTTCTGTAAGTTATATTTTCACAGGGCAAAATTTCCTTGTATCATGTTTATGTGTGTTACCTTTGTAGATGGGATATTTTGTGATGATGAAGAATTTGCTTATAATTACCAGTCCCAAATTTGGGCTAGACACATTTCTACATGTGTCTTAGATAATACCAGAGTCTCTGCTTCAGTCTCTGAATTTAGCTTACTTACATTATGTATGTCTGTTACAAAAGTGTGAGTGAATTTGGACAGATGAATCATAACTTTGCATGCAAAACACAACTCGAATATCTGTGTATTTACAAAAGAAATGCATACCAAATGTTTTTACTTGATATCAGGGTCTCTCTATTGTGGCATGAGCAGGGTGAAATATAATGCATAAACTAAGATTTCTTTTCCTTTATAGAAGAAAACAGACTCCCTTTGAAGTGTTTCCTATCATCAGCAAGTTTGGAGGCAACTCCTCAAATATTTAACATTATATCAATGTTCAAAGATAGTAGAAGTAGAAAATGTCCAGCCTTTAAATGCAAAAGTAAATAACAGCCTCTACACCGGAAAAGAAATTATATCATTTAGTAAGGAGTAAAGGATTGAATTTATGGGTGGATGAATCTTCTTTTTCTACAGTGATTGTTAAAGCCTCCTTTTGTTTATATGATATTAAATTACTTCTTTAGTATAGGCCAAATGAATGATAGGTCTTCATAAAACACATTAATTGAATGACTGCTTGCAGGATCAAAAAAGTAGAGATTTTTAGCTAAGAATGGACCATGGAAGCATGTTGAAAAATTGCTGAACTTGTCTGTAGGAGAGTCACTTAGAACTATGCTCCACAATAGCCTTAACTACAATGTGTTCATTGATTTATTTACCTGTTAAAAGAAAACAGCTGTATAACAATTGCAATCAGTTGCAAATGGCTAATTCTTTTTATTTGTATCCATTTATGACCGATCAGTTATCAAAGAAACATTACCAAAGCTTTAATTTTTCATATAGTACCTACGTTAAAAAAGAAAACAGAAGTTGACATTGTCTAAATAAGTCCTTTTGATTTGAAATATGGTTCTTGAGGAATTAGGTAATTTTCTCTCCATCACTACCGGGTGGTTCTGAACTGAGAAAGAAATGTTTGTAAATTGTTTTGAAGTTTATTGCCAGCAAAGTAGGACAGCTTATTACAGTACCACATTTTTTCACAGAGTGCTTTGCAGTCTTAGAACACAATATATATATTTTTTGTTAGCTAAGTAGATATCAAGCCAAATTGCACAAACCACTTTACCCAATGAAAAGCGTGAAGCCAACTAATGTATCTTTCCCTCCTACCTCTCTTTATGACCACAAAGCAATAAGGCCTTCTTTACCTATTTCTCTTGATTTTTCCTTTGTTCCTCGCTTCCTTTTCTACTGACTTCTGCAGTCCAGGGAAGTGCCCAGATGTACAATTCGGCCAATTTTCTCAGAAATCCAATGACAGCAGCCTCCTTTGCAAATCCTTGGAAATGTCCTGTTCTTCTTGAACTCACTGGCGATCCTGGAGACCTGGCACAGAGGAGTGAGAAGTAAGGCAGAAGTTGGTGAAATTAAACCAAATTTTTCTTCAGTTGATTAAAATTTATTCATCTGTTCACAGTTAGCTATGGTCACTTTGTCTTATTAGGACATGAAACACAAATTATATTCACAGGATTTTTTAAATAACACATAAATTCTTGGTATCCCTGAATATTAAGCAGCTTACATGGAGAACACAATACACATATAGAATCTTGTAACAAAAATTAAGTTAAAGTGCTGATTTCATTTCACTCATAAAATACGCTCTCCTTTTTGTACCATATACTTTATTAATGACACACTTAATGTTCTTAGAGAAGATGGTGTGTATTTTCTAAAAGAAGATAAACATTTTATAAATTATTTGCTCATTTTTGATGCTATATGATAAACAAATTAATAATAAACTATCCCAAAATGTCTTTTAAAACTTTAGATTATGTTAAACAAAACAAGGCAAATGGATACTGAGATAACATACACAGATACATATTGATTAGCACTAAGAATTCTAATAATGGAAAAATATCAGTCTTGCTGTGGGTTAATATATATTAAAAGTCATAAATATTTTATCATGGCTTTTAAGAAGAAATAAACCACATGCTACAGCAAAATGCATATATAAGATCATTATGCTCACAGTTTAAGGTCATTTAGAAAGTTGTTAGTGTAACTTAGACTCCTTGGGTTCTCAACAAATGCTTCTACAGTCTAATTTTTCTACCAAGATTAAAAGACACTGTGATGAGAGACTGAGCCACATGCTTATTCTAATTTCCCACTTTGCATTCTGCTGACTAAATGACATCAATATATATTAATCAGGCACCTTCTATTATTTTTGTTAGATCATATAAAAAATCAAGTAAAATCATATTTTGTCCATAAGAAATTTATAATATCTCAAGGATGTTAGTTGTTTCCTTTTTTTTTTTTTTTTTTTTTTTTTTTTTTTTTTTTTAGATGACTAGTTTACAAAAGACCAGGGACACCTGTCCAAAGAGAGATAAATAGAAGCAAGCTCAAGTTTCATGTTGCCATTATATTGCCTGGCTTAGGACATCCAACCTGTACTTCTGCAACTTATCAATCAGATAATTCTCTTTTGTTTCACCAAAGTGCAAGCATATATAATATACATTCCATCGTAACTATGACAGTTTGCAGCCAGTGCAGCAACTCTGTTCCTGATTTCTAAATCTATCCTACATTTTTGATGCCATTCAATTAGGAGCAGTGGTGTCCTTTTTTGGTTAGTAATGAAGATTACTCTACTTGATTTGTAAAACATTACATAACTTGATTTTCGCAGCCTTCCCTTCCCCAGGTCCTCCCCTTATCCCCAAGATTTTATATGGAACAATTATAGTACCTTAAACTGGTACCTTTCCCTTTTTAGATTCTGATGAAAAAAAAATTATTCCAATACCTTCTAAGAATTCATCTTTCTTTGTGACTATAGAGTGCTGGGTTCCAGAGATACATCATCAAATAAAATCAGATTTCTACCCTGTACCCTGTTTTAGAATAGGTGTGACTGAGGACAAGTGACTAGATATTTAAAAGTGAAAAATGAATCCTAGAATCTAGGCCACATAACAAAAAAAGCATATGCAGGAGTGAAGCCTGGATTTGAGCTCAGGAAGCCCGGCTGTAAAGCCTGTAGTCAGAGGAGCACTGGGAGCATCAAAGTAAAAGAGTTAGAAAGAGAAAAGTTTATTGTCATATGAAATATTAGAGATTTAAAATTTTCAAAGCTGAAATATTTCAAAATAAGACACGGTTCATGTTGTGGTTACAGAGGTTGTTTTGATGAAGTAGATTATTTTAAATCAATAATTATTATATTGAACATTTACAGATTTCCTAGTATTCGAAGTGGTAGTACAGTCATTTATTCTGTGCTTTTAGTTTGGGGACTGTTTTATGGCATAAGAAACTGAGGATCAGACAGCTTAATTAACTTGCTCATAATTCCAAAATAATACTAGGTAAAGCCAAAATTTAAATGTAGGTCTCTTTGATTTTAGGAATATTTTATTGAAATATACAATACATGATATTAAAGTGCACGTACAATAGGTTTTCTGCTTGATTACTTTTCAACAAATCAACACACCCATATAACAAGCACCTAGATTAAGAAACATAATATTGCAGCATCCGAAATACCCGCTAATGCTCCATTCACTTTTCTGGCTTCTAACCTCAAAGATTAGTTTTGTATGCTTTGGTGTTCTTTTTTTTAAATATATTATTGTACTTTAAGTTCTGCTATACATGGGTAGATCTTGCAGGATTGTTGCATAGATACACACATGCCATGGTGGTTTGCTGTCTCCATCCCCCTGTCACCTGCAACAGCCATTCCTCTCAGTGTTATCCCTCCCCAACCTCCCTGCCCCCCACTGTCACTCCCCTAGCCCCCTTACCCCCAACATACCCCATGTGTGATGCTCTCCTCCCTGTGTCCAGGTGTTCTTATCGTTAAACACTGCCTATGAGTGAGAACATGCAGTGTTTGGTTTTCTGTTCTTGCATCAGTTTGCTGAGAATGATGGTTTCCTTGGTGTTCTTTTTAAATGGAATGACAGAGTATGTACTTTTTGTGTCTGGATCCCTTCTATTAATATAAAACCTAGATCTGTTGGTCTTGACCATCAATCTTTCTTCAAAACACTACCAGGAGTGATGATTTTAGAGATGAAAAGTTTAGGGAACAGAGGCTACTGTGCTAATTGAATCACTATGAATATTGAAATAAGATCAGGATATAAGTAATGATGGAGCAGTTGTCTGGTAAGGGCCAAATCTAAGTTTATAGGAAAAAGATCAGGGAATTGGAAGCAGACAGTAGCACTGAAAAAAATAGACTGTGTAATCTCATAGCAGAACATTAAATGGCACATATTATGCAGAGATAGAGGAGTATTCATTTAGAAAATCAATGGAGACCAAGATTGTTGCCAAATTTCTTCCTGCCTCTATAGTAGGTGGAAAGTGAGAGAAACAGTATTTCCAGAGAAGATTCAGGCTTCAATTATGACCAGGAAAGGATCATTCAGAAGGGGCTAATCTTCATTAGCTCACAAAATAAAAATATAAACATATATCTGGGAAGATTAATATGGTAAAAGAAGACTCAGTTACTTGGAACAACGAATTAACTCACAAACCCCTCATTGTTCAAATGCACCCAATTCGGAACACAGTCCCTGAATATAGAGAGGTTATGGCTCTGGTCCAGAAGTCTCTGGTCTGATGTTTTCTCTGCTCCCTTCTGCTAGACTTTCTGATCATGAGTACTCTTTTATATTTTCTTTCCCATTTCTCCCTATGATCTCTCCCACGTTCTTATTAAATCACGTGACATCTAGGTACTTGGAATCCCTCCTCTGAGCCTCGCTATCTCGGTTCTCCTCTTAGTTGGCTTCATTTTAGCAAACCATAATTACTTCTCTCACAAATACATAATAAGTTGTCTTCCTACCCATAATCTTCGGTTTCCAATGGTGTCATCATTTTTAAAATTAATTTTTAAAGGTAATTTTTATTGCAGCCCAAAATCACACATCAGTATCACAATTCATATTTGCAGAAAAATAAATAGAATCAACAGAAATCACTTCCTTAGGCATGACTATGGATTAGAAAACGAGAAATGACATCTCATCAACTCTGGCATATGTCAGTATAAAAGTGAGTCAATGCTAAAATGCTGATGTGTGCAAAGCATACCAAGTAAATAAAAGTGGGTTATGAAAAATTATCTTGAGAAAAGAATGTAAACAATGACTAGTGATCATAGCAGGGATTTGGATAATGCAGATGTCTTATAGAATAGCAAATGTAACATATTAAGGCAGGCTAAGCTGTGGTAACAATAATCTGCAAATATCAATCACTTAACATCATAACAATTTCTTGTTTATGTATATATCTTGATCCAGGTAGACACTCTTGGATTTGTGCTTTTCCTGTTGTGTGTCTCCAATGTCATAAAGTTATTTGCTTTTTCCCACATGGATGAGGTTGAAAGAAAATAGTGTAAAAGACCAAGCCAGAAAATGCTATATATAAATTCTATCTAGATTTCTTTGGCCAGAACTGATCACATAAGAACTATAAACCTTGGGAAATATGTTTTATCTTTGTGTACAAGAAGAGAAAACAGAGAATCTATTCAGTTGCCACCACATGTATCATTTAAAAAAATTACTGAATATTAGAATTGGCATAGACATCCAAGACTTTACACTGACAATCTGAGCTATAATAACTGGGCTTTATTCTTAATGACTTAATTAAAATATAATTTACATACAATAAAATTCACCCATTGTAAGCATACGATGCAATGACCTTTTAGTAAATGAATAATTTCATAACCTTTATCATCACTACAATAGAGTTTCATACATTGCCATCAATCCAACAAGGTTATTTTATTTCCCATTTAAAATTAATATAATTTTCAAACCCAACCACAGGCAACCATCACTCTTTATTATTTCTTTTCTTTTTTTTTTTTTTTTTGTAAAGAAAGCATGTTTGCATTTGTCTTTGAGGTAGAAGTACAAATATATTACATGCATAGATTGTGTAGTGGTCATGTCAGGACTATTAGAACAACCATCACTAGAATAACATACATTATACCCATTAAGTAATTTCTCATCATCCACTCCGCTCTATCCTCCCACCCTTCCAAGTCTCCATTGTCTATCATTCCACTCCCCATGTCCATATGTACACATTTTTAGCACCCACTTGTGAGTGAGAACATGGGATATTTGATTTTCTGTGTCTGGCTTTTTCACTTAAAATGACCTCCAGTTCCATCCATGTTGCTGCAAAAGGCATTATTTCATTTTTTTTCACAGCTGAGTAGTATTCCATTGTGATATATACTCCATTTTCTTTATTCAGTCATCCAATGATAGACACTTCAGTTGATTCTGTATCTTTGCTATTGTGAATGTTGCTGAAACAAATACACAAGTACTGCTATCTTTTTATTAACTTTTTATCCTTTGGGTAGATATCCAGTAGTGGGATTGTTGGATCAAATGGTAGTTCTATTCTTAGTTCTTTTTAAAAATTATATATATATTTTTATTGCATTTTAGGTTCTGGGGTGCATATGAAGAACATGCAAGACTATTGCACAGGTACACACACGGCAATATTAAATCTCCATACCATTTTTCATAGAGATTGTACTAATTCATATTCCCACAAGAGTGGATGAATTCCCTTTTCTCTACATCCTTGCCTGCATGGGTTATCTTTTCTCTTTTTAGTAATAGCCATTCTGACAGGGGTAAGATGATATCTAATTGTGGTTTTGATTTATATTTCTCTGATGATTAGTGATGTTGAGGATTTTTTCATATCTTTGTTTGCCATTTCTTCATATATCTGTTCAAATTATATGTCTTCTTTTGAAAAAATGTCTATTCATGTCCTTTTTCTACTTTGTAGTGGGATTATTTGTGAATTTTTTTTGAATTGAGTATTTTGAACATTCTGGATATTAGTGCCCATCATATGAATAGTTCAAAAGTATTTTTTCCCATTCTGTGGATTGTCTGTTCACTTTGTTGATTTGTTCTTTTGCTGTGTGGAAGCTTTTTAGTTTAAGTCCAATTTGTATATTTTTGTTTGTGTTACCTGTGATTTGTAGCTTTTAGTCATAAATTCTATGTCTAGACAAACGTTCAGAAGCGTTTTCTTTAGGTTTTCTTCTAGTATTTTTACAATTTTGAGTGTTACATTAAAACCTTTAATCCATTTAATTTTTATATATAGTGAGAGATACAGGTCAAGTTTAATTCTTCTAAATATGGCAATCTAATTTTCCTAGGAACATTTATTGAAAATGATATCTTTTTCCCAGTGGATGTTCTTGTTAACTTTGTCAAAGATCAGTTGCCTGTAAATATGTGGCTTCATTTCTGGGTTCTTTATTCTGTTCCATTGGCCTGTGTGTTTATTTTCATATTGGTACCATGCTGTTATGGTTACTATAGCTGTATAGCATAGTTTGAAGTCAGGGAATGTGATTCCTCCAACTTTTTCTTTTTGCTCAGGTTTGCTTTGGCTATTTGGACTCTTTTGGTTCAATATGAATTTTAGGATCTTTTTTGTAATTTGGTAAAAATTCATGTTGGTATTTTGATATGGATTGCATTAAATCTATAGATTGGTTGAGGCAGTATCATCATTTTTAAAATATTAATTCTTCTGATCTATGAGCATGGGATGCTTTTCCATTGATTTGTATCATTTGGAATTTCATTCATTGGTGTTTTGTAGTTTTCCTTGTGGAGTTTTTTTTTTTTTTTTTTTTTTAATAATACCTCTTTGGTTAAACTTAGTCCTAGGTATTTTTTTGTGTTATTGTTGTTCCTATTGAAAATGGAATTGTCAACTTAATTTTATTATCAGATAGCTTATTTTTTTCATTTTAATTTTAAGTTCTGGGGTACATGTGCAGGATGTGCAAGTTTGTTATATAGGTAAACATGTGCCATGGTGGTTTGCTGCACCTATCAACCCATCTCCTAGGTGTTAAGCTCAGCATGCATTAGCTATTTTTCTTAATGCTCTTCCTTCCCTCACCTCACCCCTCAAAAGGCCCCAGTGTGTGTTGTTCCCACTCCTGTTTCCCTGTGTTCTCATTGTTCATCTCCCACTTATAAGTGAGAACATGCGGTGTTTGGTTTTCTGTTCCTGTGTTAGTTTGCTGAGGATTATGGCTTCTAGCTCCATCCTTGTCCTTACAAAGGACATGATCTCATTCTTTTTTATGACTGCATAGTATTCCATGGTGTATAGGTACCACATTTTCTTTATCCAGCCTATCCTTGGTAGGTATTTGGGTTGATTCCATGTCTTTGCTATTGGGAATAGTTTCAGCTAGATTATCTGGTGTATAGAAATGCTGCTGAATTTTATATGTTTATTTTTTACCCCAAAACTTTAGTAAGTCCACTCATCAAATCTAAGAGATTTTTTTGTGGAGTCTTTAGGTTTTCCTAGCTGTAAGATTATATCATTAGCAAACAGTGATAATTTGACTTCCTCCTTTCCAATTTGGATGCTTTTTATTTCTTTCTCTTTCTTGATTCCTCTGGCTAATAATACCAGTACTATGGTGAATAAGAGTTGTGAAAGTGGGTATCCTTGTCTTATTCTGGTTCTTAGAGGAAATGCTTTCAACTATTCCCCATTCCATATAATGTTGGCTATGCTTTTTGAACAGTTTATATTAATGTATTCATACAACATGTTAACTTTTGACTCTTGCTTCTTTTAATTAGCATAATGTATTTGAGATTCACCCATGTCAGTAGTCAGTCCCTTTTTACTGCTGAATAGTATTTCATTCTCTGGATATACCACATGTGTTTATCAATTCACCATTTCATGGACATTGGATTCTTTACACTTTGGGATATAATTTAAAATGCCATTATGAACACTTGCATACAAATATTCATGGGGATATATATTTCCTTTCTCTTGGGTGGATACTTGTAAGTGGAATTGCTGAGTCATATCATAAATTTATGTTTTTTACTTGTTTGCTTTATACATATGCTCTGTTTTTAGGTATACATTGTTTATACTTCTTATATGTTTCTTGTGATTATTTTATATTTAGTAATATTTTTTCTGTAGAGTCTGTTTTTGTGATGTTAGCATAACTACTGTAGCTTGCATCCAGTTATTATTCCATAGGCTTATCATTCTCCATCCTTTTACTTTCAGCCTGTTTGTGTCTATGAAGCTAAATTAATTATCTGATAGCAAGTATTTTCATCCTGTTTTTTAATTCATGCTGACAATCTCTGTCCTTTTATTGGACCAATTAGTCCGTTCATATTTAACATATTTATTGAAATGGTTAGCTATACATCTTCCATTTTGCTATTTGAGTTCTATATATTTATGTAATCTATCCCTCTGTTATTCTTTTAGTACCATCTAAAATTACTAAAAATATATTTCAATAAAGTATACAAAATATAGTAAAGAAACTTTGCTCCAACATAGCTCCATCTTCTTTTTTCTTTTCACTATGATTATCATTAACAGATTAAATGCTCCAAAAAAGGAGACAGAGATTGTCAGTATGGATTTTTTTTTAAAGATCAAAATATATGCTATCTATAAGAGAAATAATTTAGAGTCATGGAGACTAATAGGCTGAAAGTAAAAGAATGGAAAATGATAAGCCTTTGAAATAGTAAACTTATGCAGTATGTTTATATACTAATTGTACTAATCACAAACATAGACTTTAAGGAAAAATATTATTAGAGATAAAATGATTATAAGGAACATATCAAGTATGAACACATGCATATCTAAAAACAGAGCCTCAATATACATGAAGCAAAAAAGTATAAAACATTAATTTACCATATTACCCAGAATTCCACTTACAAGTATCTACTTAAGAGAAAGGAAATGTGTATCTTCATAAAAATTGTATGTTAATTTACAAGAAAATAAAAAACCATCCAAACGTGGGCAAAAGAGATGAACAGACACTTCTCAAAAGAAGACATTTATGTAGCCAACAAACATGAAAAAAAGCTCAATATCATACATCATCAGAGAAATGCAGATCACATCTACAATGAGATACCATCTAACACCAGTCAGAATGGTAATAATTAAAAAGTCAAGAAAAAATAGATGCTGGTAAAGCTCTGGAGAAATAGGATCGCTTTTACACTGTTGGTGGGAATGTAAATTAATTCAACCATTGTGGAAGACAGTATGGTGATTCCTCGAGTATCTAGAATCAGAAATACCATCTGACCCAGCAATCCCATGACTGGATATATACCCAAAGGAATAGAAATCATTCTACTATAAAGACACATGTACCCGTATACTTATTGCAGCACTATTTACAATAGCAAAGTCATGGAAGCAACTTACATGCCCACGAATTATAGACTGGATAAAGACAATGTGTTGCATATACACCATGGGATACTACACAGCCATAAAAAGGAATGAGGCCTTGTCTTTTGCAGAGACATGGTGAAGCTGGAAGCCATTATCCTCAGCAAAATAGCACAGGAACAGAAAACCAAACACAGCATGATCTCATTCATAAGTGGGAGTGGAACATTGAGAACACATGGATACAGAGAGGGGAACAATACACACTAGGGTCTGTTGGGGGGTAGGTGGTGAGGGGAGGGAACTTAGAGGATGGGTCAATAGGTGCAACAAACCACCATGGCACAGGTATACCTATGTAACCAACCTGCACATTCTGTACATGTATCCCTTTTCTTAGAAGAAACAAAAAAATTTGTATGTTATTCCTTTACATATTATAAACCCAACATTAATTTCATAACTATTGTTTTATGTAGCTTTCTTTTAAATAAATTTAGAAGAAAAGATTATTATACTGTCTTTCATATTTACGTACATAAGAATTTATAGCAGCAATGTTTATTTCCATGGATTACAGTTATCATATGGAGTCATTTACTATTCAACTGAAGGACTTTGTCTGGAATTTCTTATAAACCCAGCTTGCTAGAAGCAATTCTCCCAGTATTTGTTCATTTGAAAATGTCTTTATTTTACCTTCAGTTTTTGAAAGATTCCTCTGCTGGATGTTGAATTGCTGGTTGATAGCTTGTATTATCATACAACCCTTTAAATGTATAATTTGACTGCCTTCTAACCTCTCTTGTTTTCTTAATTTATTTTTTAATTTTGAGAGTACATAATAGATGTATACGTTGCACAATAATCACGACAGCATAAACGGGTTGTCCATCAACTCAAGTATTTATCCTTCCTATATGTTACAAACAATCCAATTATACTCTGTTACTTTTAAATGTACAATAAATTATTTTTGACTGTATTCATCCTGTTGTGCAATCAAATACTAGACCTTATTCACTCTAATGATATTTTTGTACTTGTTAATCACCCACCCTCCACCCCTCACTACTCTTCCCAACCTCTGGTAATCATCATTCTACTCTATATCTCCATAAGTTCAATTGTTTTAATTTTTTAGCTCCCACACATAAGAGAAACAGGTGAAGGGGGTGGATCCAAGATGGCTGAATAGGAACAGCTCTGAAGTGTAGTTCCCAGCGAGAACAATGCAGAGGGTGAGTGAACACTGCATTTCCAAATGAGTTATTACTGCCCACAGATGAGGAGATTCTGAGGCTGAAAACTGCCATGGGTTTCCAGCACAGCTGTTTCAAATGGTGCAGTGGGTCTCTGCACAAAAACTCACAAAAATCTGGGCAGACGTTTCAACTGGCACCTGAAACACCTGGGAGACAGAGCAACCCATTCAACTGAAAAAAAAGGGGCTGAAACAGGGAGCCAGGTGATCTGGCTCAGTGGGTCCCACCCCCACAAAGACCAGAAATCTGAAACGCTCTGGATTGAGAGTTTCACAGCAAGTACAACTGGACCCGGGACGGTCCAGCCCTGTTGGGGGAAGGGCATCCGCCCTTACCAAGGTAGTCCGCCGCTACCAAGGCAGTCTGCCATTACTGAGGCAGTTCACCATTACCGAGGCAGTTCTAACTATACCTCTACAAACAAAACCACAAGGAAGTTCACACAGCAGCTGGGCAGAGCCCACAGCAGCTCAGCAATTCCTCTTCTGGCAGACTGTGACTAGGCTACCTCCTTGCTGGACAGGGCAGCTCTAAAAAAGGTAGCAGCACATCAGGAACTTATATATAAAGCCCCACCTTACCAGGACAGAGCATCTGGGGAAAAAGGTGGTTATGAGTTCCACTGCAGCAGACTTAAATGTACCTACCCCAAAACTCTGAACAGAACAATGGAGCTCACAGCTCAACACTTGAGCTCCTATAAAGGACAGACTGTCTCCTCAAGCAGCTTCCTGACCCTCATAGATCCAAAGAGTCACCTCATAAAGGAGAGCTCAGGCTGACATCTAGCAGGTATCCTTCTGGGATAAAGATAACAGAAGAAGAAAATGGTAGCAACCCTTACTATTCTGGAGCCCCCGTGGGTGATCCTGAGGCAAGCAGGGTCTGGAGTGGACTTCCAGCAGTCCTACAGCAGAGGAGCCTGAAAACTAAAAAACAGAAAGATACAACTTCATCATCAACAAAAAGGATGTCCACTCAGAGACCCCATATGAAAGTCACCAACTACAAAGACCACAGGTAAATAAATCCA
Source organism: Cheracebus regulus (assembly GCA_963574635.1). Lineage (NCBI taxonomy): Eukaryota > Metazoa > Chordata > Mammalia > Primates > Pitheciidae > Cheracebus > Cheracebus regulus. Next base: position 74,557 of record CAUYQU010033476.1, read on the forward strand.
CAAAGATGGAAAGAAAGCAGCACAAAAAGGATAAAAACACCCAAAACCAGAATGACTCTCCTCCTCCAAGGGATTACAATTTATCACCAGCACGGGATCAAAGCTGGATGGAGAATGAGTCTGATGTATTGACAGAAACATGCTTCAGAAGAAGGGTAATAACAAACTTCTCTGAGCTAAAAGAACATGTTCTAACCCAATGCAAAGAAACTAAGAACCCTGAAAAAATGTTTGATGAAATGCTAATGAGAATAAACAGTTTAGAGAAGAATATAAATGATGTAATGGAGCTGAAAAACACAACATGAGAACTTTGCGAAGCATACACAAGTTTCAGTAGCCAAATTGACGAAGCAGAAGAAAGGATATCAGAGATTGACGATCAAGTCAATGAAATAAAATGAGAAGGTAAGACTAGAGAAAAAAGAGTGCAAATAAATTAACAAAGCCTCCAAGAAATATGGGCTTATGTGAAAAGACCTAATCTATGTTTGATAGGTGTACCTGAATGTGATGGAGAGAATGAATCCAAGCTGGAAAACACTCTTCAGAATATTATCCAGGAGAACTTCCCCAACCTAGCAAGACAGGCTAATATTCAAGTCCAGGAAATACAGAGACACCGCAAAGATATTCCTCAGGAAGAGCAACCGCAACACACATAATTTTCAGATTTACCAAGGATGAAATGAAGGAAAAAGTGCTAAGGCCAGCCAGAGAGAACGGTCAGGTTACCCACAAAGGGAAGCCCATCAGATTCACAGTGGATCTCTCAGCAGAAACCCTACAAGCCAAAAGAGAGTGGGGGCTGATACTCAACATCCTTAAAGAAAAGAACTTTCAATCTAGAATTTCATATCCAGCCAAACTAAGCTTCATAAGTGAAGGAGAAATAAAATCCTTTAGGAACAAGCAATTGCTGAGAGTTTTTGCCACCACAAGGCTTGTCCTACAAGACCTCCTGAAAGAAGCACTAAACATGGAAAGGAACAAGCAGCACCAGCCACTCCAAAAATGTACCAGTGGTAAAGAGCATCGACACAATGAAGAAACTGCAACTAATGGTCAGAACACCCAGCTAGCATCAAAATGACAGGGTCAAATTCACATGTAACAATATTAACCTTAAATGTAAATGGGCTAAATGTCCCAATCAAAAGACACAGATTGGCAAATTGTAAAAAGTCAAAAACCATTGGTGTGCAGTATCCAGGAAACACATCTCACTTGCAAGGACACACATAGTCTCAAAATAAAGGAATGGAGGTAGAAATACCAAGCAAATGGAGAGAAAAAAAAAAAAAGCAGGAATTGCAATGCTAGTCTCAGATAAAATAGAGTTTAAACCAACAAAGAACAAAAGAGACAAAGAAGGGCATTACATAATGCTAAAAGGATCAATCCTAAAGCAACTTCTTAACAACCTAGAAAGAGAATTAGACTCCCAAACAATAATAGTGGGAGACTTTAACAACTTCTTAACACCTAGAAAGAAACTTAGACTCCCAAACAATAATAGTGGGAGACTTTAACACTCCACTGTCAATATTATTAGATCGAAGAGACAGAAAATTAAGCAGGATATCCAGGACTTGAACTCAAATCTGGACCAAGAGAACCTAATAAACGTATGTAGAACTCACCACCCCAAGTCCACAGAATATACCTTCTTCTCAGCACCACATTGCACCTACTCTAAATCCATGACATAATTGTAGGTAAATCACTCCTCAGCAAATACGAAAGAATTGAAATGGTAACAAACAGTCTCTCAGACCACAGTGTAATCAAATTAGAACTCAGGATTAAGAAACTAACTCAGAACTGCACAACTTCATAGAAACTCAACAACTGGCTCTTGAATGTTGACTGGATAAACAATGAAATGAAGGCAGAAATTAAGATATTCTTTGAAACCAATGAGAATGAAGAAACAATGTACCAGAATCTCTGGGACACATTTAAAGCAGTGTCTAGAGGAAAATTTATAGCAATAAATGCCCACATGAGAAGCAAGGAAAGATCTGAAATTGACACCCTATCATGAAAATTGAAAGAGCTAGAGGAGCAAGATAAAAACAAAAACAAACAAAAAACTCAAAAGCTAGCAGAAGACTGGAAATAACTGAGATCAGAGCAGAACTGAAGGAGATAGAGACACACAAAAAACCCTTCAAAAAATCAATAAGTCCAGGGGCTGGTTTTTTGAAAAGATCAACAAAATAGACTTCTAGCCAGATTAATAAGAAAAGAGAAGAATAAAATAGATGCAATAAAAAATGGTAAAGGAGATATCACCACCAATCAGAAATACAAACTACATCAGAGATTACTGCAAACAACTCTATGCACACAAACTGGCAAACCTGGAAGAAATGAATAAATTCCTGGACACTTACACCCTCCCAAGCCTAAACCAGGAAGAAGTAGAAACCCTGAATAGAACCATAACAAGGACAGAAGTTGAGGCAGCAATTAATAGCCTACCAACCAAAAGAAGCCCAGGTCCTGATGGGTTCATAGCTGAATTGTACCAGACATACAAAGAGAAGTTGGTACCACTCTTTCTGAAACTATTCCAAACAATCCAAAAAGAGGGAATCCTTCCCAAATCATTTTATCAGACCAACATCATCCTGATACCAAAACCCAGCAGAGACTCAACAAAAAAAGAAAACTTCAGGCCAATATCCATGATGAACATAGATGCAAAAATCTTCAATAAAATACTGGCAATCAATTGCAGTAGCACATCGAAAAGCTTATCCATCACGATCAAGTAGGCTTCATCCTGGGGATGCAAGGCTGGTTCAAGTTACGCAAGTCCATAAATGTAATCCACCACATAAAAAGAACCAAAGGCAAAAACCATCTGATTTTTTCAATAGGTGCAGAGAAGGCCTTCCACAAAACTCAACAGCCCGTTATGCTAAAAACTCTCAATAAACTAGGTATTGACGGACCATATCTCAAAATAATAAAAGCTATTCATGACAAACCAATAGCCAAAATCATACTGAATGAGCAAAAACTGGAAGCATTCCCTTTGAAATCTGGCATTAGACAGCAATGCCCTCTCTCACCCCTGCTATTCAATACAGTATTGGAAGTTCTAGCCAGAGCAATCAGGAAAGAAAAAGAAATAAAGTGTATTCAATTAGGAAAGGAGGAAGTCAAATTGTCTCTATTTGCAGATGACATGATTGTACATTTAGAAGACCCAATAGTCTCAGCCCAAAAGCTCCTGAAATTCATAAGCAACTTCAATCAAGTCTCAGGATACAAAATCAATGTGCAGAAATCACAAGCATTCATATGCACCAATAGCAGTCTTAAAGAGAGCCAAATCAAGAATGAACTGACATTCACAATTGCTATAAAGAAAATAAAATACCTAGGAATACAACTAACAAAGGATGTAAAGGACCTCTTCAAGGAGAACTACAAACCACTGCTCAAGCAAATAAGAGAGGACACGAACAGATGGAAAAACATTCCATGCTCATGGTTAGGAAGAATCAATATTGTGAAAATGGCCATACTGCCCAAAGTAATTTATAGTTTTAATGCTATCCCCATCAAGCTACCTATGACCTTCTTCAGAAAACTGGAAAAAACCACCTTAAACTTCATATGGAACAAAAAGCGAGCCCGCATAGCCAAGATAATGCTAAGTAAAAAGAACAAAGCTGGAGGCATCATGCTACCTGACTTCAAACTATACTACAAGGCTACAGTAACCAAAACAACATGGTACTGGTACCAAAACAGAGATACAGACCAATGGAACAGAACAGAGGCCTCAGAGACAATGCCACACATCTACAACCATCTGATCTTTGACAAACCTGACAAAAACAATCAACGGGGAAAGGATTCCCTGTTTAATAAACCGTGTTGGGAAAACTGGCTAGCCATGTGCAGAAAGCAGAAACTGGACCCCTACCTGACACATTAAAATTAACTCCAGATGGATTAAGGACTTAAATATAAGGCCTAACACCATTAAAAACCATGGAAGAAAACCTAGACAAAACCATTCAGGGCATAGGCATAGGCAAGGACTTCATGACTAAAACAACAAAAGCATTGGCAACAAAAGCCAAAATAAACAAATGGGATCTAATTAAACTCCAGAACTTCTGTACAGCAAAAGAAACAATCATTATGAGTGAACTGGCAACCAACAGAATGGGAAAAAATTTTTGCAATCTACCCATCTGACAAAGTGCTAATATCCAATATCTACAAAGAACTAAAACAGATTTGTAAGAAAAAAACAGACAAACCCATTCAAAAGTGGGCCAAGGATATGAACAGGCATGTTTCGAATGAAGATATATATGAGGCCAGCAATCATAAAAAAATGCTCATCATCACTGATCATTAGAGAAATGCAAATCAAAACCACATTGAGATACCATCTCATGCCAGTTAGAATGGCGACCATTAAAAAATCTGGAGACAACAGATGCTGGAGAGGATATGGAGAAATAGGAACACTTTTACACTGTTGGTGGGAGTGTAAACTAGTTCAACCATTATGGAAGACAGTGTGGCGATTTCTCAAGAACCTAGAAATAGAAATTCCATTTGACCCAGGAATCCTATTACTGAGTGTATACCCAAAGGATTATAAATCGTTCTATTATAAAGACACATGCATACGTATGTTCATTGTAGCACTGTTTACAATAGGAAAGACCTGGAACCAACCCAAATGCCCATTGATGATAGACTGGACAGGGAAAATGTGGCACATATACACCATGGAATACTATGCAGCCATAAAAAATGATGAGTTCATGTCCTATGTAGGGACATGGATGAATCTGGAAACCATTATTCTCAGCAAACTGACACAAGAACAGAAAATCAAACACTGCATGTTTTCACTCATAGGTGGGTGTTGAACAGTGAGAACACATGGACACAGGGAGGGGAGCATCACACACTGGAGTCTGTTGAGAGGGTGGAATTGGGGGGGGAAGTGGGGGTTAGGGCGGTTGGGGAGGGATAACATGGGGAGAAATGCTAGATATAGGTGACAGGGAGATGGAGACAGCAAACCACATTGCCATGTAGGTACCTATGCAACAGTCCTGCATGTTTTGCACATGAACCCCAGAATCTAAAGTGCAATAAAATATTTTAAAAAAAAAAGAAAAGAAAGAAAAAGGAAAAACAGGTGAACTTTGTTTTTCTGTGGCTGGCTTTTTTCACTTAACATAATGACCTCCAGGTCCATCCATGTTGTGACAAATGACAGGATCTCTCTCTCTCTCTTTTTTTTTTTGTCTGAATGGTATTCCATTGTGTGCATATAACACACTTTATCCATCCATCTGTTCATCTGTTGATGGAAACTTATGTAGCTTCCAAATCTTTGTTACTGTGAATAGTGTTGCAGTAAACATGGGATTGCAGATATCTCTTCAATATACTGATTTCGTTTCTTTTGCATATATACCTAGCAGTGGGATTCCTGGATCATATGGTAGCTCTACTGTTAGGCTTTTGAGCAACTTCTGAACTGTTCTCCATAATGGTTGTACTAATTTACACTCCTATCAACAGTGTACAAGTTGAAAAGAGTTCCCTTTTCTCCACATCCTAAACAACATTTTTTACTGCCTGTCTTTTGGATAAAAGCCATTTTAACTGGGGTAAGATGACATTTCATTGTAGTTTTGATTTGCATTTCTCTGATGATTAATAATGTTGAGTACCTTTTCATATACTTTTTTGCCATTTACATAACTTCTTTTGAGAAATATCGTTTCGGATCTTTTGTCTATCTTTTAAATTGGATTAGATATTTTTTCCTATTGAGTGGTTTGAGCTTATGTGTTCTGATTATTGATTGTTGTCAGATAGGTAGTTTATAAATATTTTCCCCCATTCTGTATGTTGTCTCTTCACTTCATTGGTTGTTTCCTTTGCTGTGTAGAAACTTTTTAACTTGATGTGATGCAATTTTTCCATTTTTTCTTTGTTTGCCTGTTCCTGTGGGGTATTACTAAAATATTTGGCCCATCTAATGTCCTGAAGAGTTTCTCCAATGTTTTCTCTTAGTAGTTTCACCGTTTCAGGTCTTAGATTTAAGTCTTTAATTCATTTTAACTTGAATTTTGTATATGGCAAGACACACAGCTCTAATTTCATCCTTCTGGATATGGACATGCAGTTTTCCTAGCACCATTTATTAAAGAGACCGTCTTTCCTCTAGTTTATGCTCTTGCCACTTTTGTCAGAAATGAGTTTACCAGGCTGTGCACAGTGGCTCATATTTGTGGTCTGAGGACTTCCAGAGGCTGGGGCAGGTGGATCACCTGACCCCACATGGTGAAACCCTATCTCTGCCAAAAAATAAAAATGAAAATAAATTAGCCAGGCATGGTTGTGAGTGTCTGTATTCCCAGTTACTTGGGAGTCTGAGGTGGAAGAATTGCTTGAGCCAAGGAGGTGGAGGTTGTAGTGAGCTGAAATCACACCATGGACCCAGCATGACTGACAGAGCGAGACCCTGTCTCACCAAAAAAAAAAAAAAAAAAAAAAAAAAAGTTTACTTTAGAGGTATGGATTTATTTCTGAGTTCTCTATTCTCTTCTATTGGCCTATGTGTCTGTTTTTATGCCATTACCATGCTCTTTTGATTATTATAGGTCGGTGGTATAATTTGAAATCAGGCAGTGAGATTCCTCCAGTTTTATTATTTTGTTGCAGATAGCTTTGCCTGTCGTGAGTCTGTTGTGGTCCCATAGAAATTTTAGTGTAATAGTTTCTTCTATTTCTGTGAAAAATGTCACTGGTATTTTGATAGGGATTGTACTGAATCTTTAGATTGCTTTGGGTGGTATAGAAATTTTAACAATATTGATTTTTCCAATCCATTAACATGGAATGTATTTCCATTTTTCGTGTACTCTTCAGTTCCTTGCATCAGTGTTTTATTGTTTTTAGTTTAGAGATCTTTCACTTCTTTGGCTAAGTTTATTTCTGGGCATTTAATTTTGTTTTTAGCCATGGTAAATGGAATCACTTTCTTGATTTCCTTTTCACATTGTTCACTTTTAACATATAGAAATGCTACTGATTGTTGTAAGTTGATTTTACATCCTGCAACTTTGCTGAATTTGTTTATTAGTTCTAATAGGTTTTTAGTGGAGTCATTAGGTTTTCCCAAATGTAAGATCATATTATCTGCAAACAAGGATAATTTGACTTCTTCCTTTTCAATGTGGATGCCCTTTATTAATTTTTCTTGTCTGATTGCTCTAGCTAGGACTTCCAGTACTATGTTGAATAGGTGTGGTGAAAGTGGGCACCTTGTCATGTTCCAGATCTCAGAGGAAAGTCTTTTAGTTTTTCCCCATTTAATGCAATACTAGCTGTGAGTCTGTTGCATATGACTTTTATTGTGTTGAGGTATTCTTTCTATTTTATTTTAGGGAGTGGTTAGCATGAAGGGATGTTCAGTTTTATCAATGATTATATGGTTTTAAAATGATTATATGGTTTGTGTCCTTTATTCTGTTGATGTGATGTATCACATTAATTGATTTTCATATGTTGGACAATCCTCACATCACTAAGTTAAATCCCACTTAGTCATGAAGAACAATCTTTTTTAACACTGAATTCAGTTTGCTAGTATTTTGTTGAGGAGTTTTGTATCAATGTTCATCAGGAATATTGGACTGTAGAGGTTTTCTGTTTGTTTTGTTTTGTTTGATGTGTCTTTGTCTGGTCATCAAGATAGTACTGGCCTTATAGTATTCATTCCTCCTCTATGTTTTGGAACAGTTTGAGTGACATTGGTGTTCTTCTTTATATGTTTGGAAAAATTAAACGTTGTAGCCATTGTTTAATTTTTCTTTGTTGGGAGACATTTTTTCATAGGTTTGATCTTGTACTAGCTATGAGTTTATTCAGGCTTTTTGGTTTCCATATGCACATCCAACCATAGTTATAAGAAGCCTTATTTTTAAAAATGCACTCATTTATCAATAAAAACAAGTACATCCATAAAAACAAGTACCCTTCAAATAAGCAGATTCAAAAAAGCACAAAAATTATAACAAAATATCTTACAAAATAGTGTGAATACAGGTTCAGAAGACACTTAAGAGATTCATTTTTTAAGACTACCTAGGATTAAGGCTTATAATACATTTCAGTATTTCAAGTTTTTCATTTATTCCTTTATCAAAAGAGAAAATTCTAGCTTCAATTCTATACACTGTAGGAGAGGGGGACTAGAAAATAAAAATATTCAAACAGGTCCATGCAAATAGTATATTTTTCAAATGGAAGAACTTTCAACTGGACCAGAAGTTTATACTGCTGATGTAATTTTCATTGAAACAATTTTTAATAAGTACAAATACATAGCATTAAGGTTCAACACCTAATGTAGGCCTGACAATCAAGTTTCATTATTCAATCTTGATAGGTTGGATGTGTCTAGGAATTTATCTATTTCTTCTAGACTTTCCAATCTATTGGCATATAGTTGCTCAGATTACCCTCTATTGATCCTTTGAATTTTTGTGTTCCCAGTTGTAATATCTACTTTTACATCTCTGATTTTATTTATTTGTGTGTTCTGTCTTTTTTCCTAGTTATTTGGGGTAAAGATTTGTTGAATTTGTTAATATTTGCAAAAAAAAGAAACTTTTCATTTTGATGTTTCTATTTTTTGTTTCAATTTTACTTATTTTTGCTCTGATCTTTATTCCTTTCTCCAAATAATTTTGGGTTTGGTTTGCTCTTTCTTTTCTAGTTCTTTAAGATACATCATCAGGTTGCTTATTTTACATTTTTCTACTTTTTTGATGTAGGCATATATAGCTATAAACTTTCCTCTTAGAACTACTTTCACTGTATCCCATAGGTTTTGATATTTTATATTGCATTATCATTTGTTTCAAGACTTTTTAAAAATTTTCTTCTTAGTTTCTTCATTAATCATTAGTCATTCAGGAGCATAGTTTTTAATTTCCATATGTTTGTATAGTTTCCACAATACTTCTGGTTGTTGATTTCTAGTTTTATGCCATTGTGTTCAGTAAAAAATACATGATATAGTTTCAATTTTTAAAGTAATTGAAATTATGTTGTAGCCTATCATACAATCTATTCTTGAGAACCATATATGTGCTTAGAAGAAGCATATGTATTCTACATTTGTTTGATGAAATGTTCAGTAAATATTTATTTGGTCCATTTGATATATAGTGCAGATAAAATCTGATATTTATTCATTGATTTTCTGTCTGAGTAATCTGTCCAGTGCTGCAAGTTGGTGTTTCAGCCTCTATCTGTTATTATATTGGGATCTATCTCTTTCTTTAGCTCTAATAATATTTGCATTATATATCAGGATGCTCCAGTGTTAGGTGCATATATATTTATAGTTGTTATATCTTCATGCTACATGGACCCTTCTACCATTAATTAATAACCTTGTCTCTTTTTGTAGTTTTTGTCTTGAAATCTATTTTGTCTGATATAAGTATAGCTACTTCTTGTCTTTTTGGTTTCCATATGCAGAAAATATCTTTTTCATCTCTTTATTGTCAGTCTATATGTATCTTTATATGTAAGCTATGTTTCTTGTAGGCAACAGTTCATTTGGTCTTGTTTTTTATCCATTCAGCCACTATCTCTATATGTTTTGGTTAAAATTTAGTTCATTTACATTCAATGTTATTATGGAGAAGTAAGGATTTACTCTTGCCATTTTGTTGTTTGATTTCTGGTTGTTGTGCGGTCTTCTCTTCCTTCTTTCCTTTATCCTTGTCTTCCTTTTAGTGAAGTAGATTTTCTCAGGTGGTGTGTTTTCTTACCCTTTAATTTTGGATATCTGTTGTATTTTTTTGTAGGTTACCATGAGGCTTAGAAATAATATATAAACAAACAAGTAAACTAACAAGCAAAGAGAAAACTAATAAAAACTCTACACTTTATCCTGTGTATGTCTTGAAAAGTTTTGTACAGTAGTATCTTTGATAGGTCCTTGTTTTAGACATACTCAACATAAGAGTAGTTTACACATCACAATTACAGTATTACAATATTCTGTGTTTATATAAATACTTAATATTTACTATTGAGTATTATACCTTTAGATCATTTTTTTGTTGCTCAGTAATGTCTTTTACTTTCAGATTGAAGAACTCCCTTTATCATATCTTGTTGGACAAGTTTGATGTTGATGAAACCCCTCGCTTTTGTTTGTCTGGGAAAGTTTTTATTTCTGCTTCATGTTTGGAGGATGTTTTCACCACATATACTATTCTGGAATAAAAGTGGTTTCTTTTTCTTCTGCACTTTAAATACGTCATGACACTCTCTTCTGGCCTGTAAGGTTTCCCCTGGAAAGTTTGCCCCCAAATGTGTTGGAGCTTCTTTGTATGTTGTTTCTTTTCTCTTGCTGCTTTTAGTATCCTTTCTTTATCTCTGACCTTTAGGGATTTGATTCTTAAATGTCTTAAGATAGTCTTACCTGGGTTAAATCTGTTTGGTTTTCTATAACATTCTTGTAATTGGATATTGATACTTTTCTTTAGGTGCAGGAAGTTCTCTGTTGTTTTTCCTTTTATAAACTTTCTGCTGCAATCTCTCTTTCTCTCTCTACCTCTTTCAGCATCTCTTAGATTCAAGGCTATTTTCTAGACCTTGTAGGCACACTTCATTCTTTCTTGTTCTTTATACTTTTGGGTCCTAGAGCCGTGTATTTTCAAGTAGCTTTCACTCAAGCTCACTGATTCTTTCTTCTACTTGATCAATTCTGTTATTGAGAGATTTTTATACTTTCTTCAGTATAACTGTTGCATTTTTCAGCTCCAGAATTTGTTCAATTCTTATTATTTCAGTCTTCTTTGTTAAATTTATCAATAGGACTCTGAGTTTTTTCTCTGTGTCATTGAGCTTTCTCAAAAGAGCTGTTTTGGATTCTCCGTCTGCAAGGTCACATATCTCTATCTCCCCAGGATTTGTCATTGAGCCTTATATAGTTCATTTGGTGAGATCATATTCCTGGATGGTCTGAATGCTTGTAGATGTTCACTGGTGTCTGGGCATTATGGAGTTAGGTATTTATTATAGTTCTTGCAGCCTGAGCTTGTTTGTACCTGTCCTTCTTGGGAAGGCTTTCAAAGGAACTTGGGTATTGTGATTTAAGTTTGTGCCACTGCCAGCTATATCTGCATTAGGGTGCACCCTAAGCCCAGTAATGCTGTGGCTCTTGCAGATTGATAGAGGTACCACCTTGGTGATCTTGAGTAAGATCTGGAAGAATTCCCTAGATTACCAGGCAGAGACTCTTGTTATTTTCCCTTACTTTCTCCCAAAAAAATGGAGTATCTCTCTGCTGAGCTACCTAGAGCTGGAAGGACAGATGACACAAGTACTATTGTGGACATCACCACTAGGACTTCACTGGATCAGATACAAAACCAGCACAGCACTGGGTGTTGCTCAAAGCCCACAATGACCACTGCATTGCTACCACTGAGGCTTACTCAAGGTCCAAGGGCTCTTTAGTCAGCTTGTGGCAAATGTTGCTATTCCTGAGCCTCTCCTTTCAGGACAGTGGGCTCCTCTTTGGCCCAGGGTAGGTCCAGAAATGCCATCTAGGAAATAAAGCCTGGAATTGGGAACCTCAGAAGCCCACTTAGTGCTCTACCCAACTGTAGCTGAGCTAGTACCCAAGATGTAAAACAAACTCCCCTTTACTCTTCTCTGTGCTTTCTTCCTCTAGCCACCACAGCTAGAAATGTGCTGGTTCACACATGAAGCCAGTACAGCTCTGAGTCTCACCCAATTCCTGCAGCAAGTACTGCCTGGCTGTCACTGCTGATTATTCAGGGCTCAGGGACTCTTTAGATAGCAGGTGATGAATTCTGTCAGAATTAGGTTTTTCATTTCAAGGTTCCCTCCTGGTCTAGGATGTGTTTAGAAAGTCATCTGGTAGCTAGGGCCTGGAATGGGGACTTCAGGACTCTCCCTGATCCCCTATTCTACTGTGGCTGAGTTGGTTTCCAAGTTGCAAGACAGAGTCCTCTTTTTTCTCCCTTCCTGTCTCATAAAACAGGGGGAAGGGGTCTCTCCAGTAGCTGTGAGTTGTGCTGCCTTGGGTTGGGTGAGGAGGATTGCACGTACTCCCTGGGACACGCCAGCAGGTATCTCACTAGTTCATATGAACCCAAGTCCACTGATTGTAAGCCCAGCATAGCACCAGTCCTTGATCAGGAATTACAGGCCTTGTGGCTTCACTGCTTTATAAGTTTATTAAGAATCCCAGGGCAACTTGGCCTATGGTGGCAGGGCTTGCCAGAACTCAGATTCCTACCTCTGAGTGGATGCTGACTGAGTTCTACCACATTTTGCTTTCCACTGTGACAGGGAAGCACCGAGTTCCAGTGCAGTCACACAATCAGTACAGTCTCCCTCCTTTGAGTGCACTCATTCTCTCTCTGCAAAATGTGACCACAGCTGGGGAGTGGAGGGGTATGGTGTAGGCCATTTAATAATGTCTTTTGTAACCTCTTCAGTGTCTCTTTCCTTAACATGATGTTAAAACCAGGTACTGTGATCACTCACCTGACTTTTGGTTGTTATGAAGTTGCTGTTTTGTGTGGATAGTTGTTCAATTTGATGTTCATGCAGGGTTGGGGGACAATCACTGGAGGTTTCTCTTCAGCATCTTGCTCCACTTTCATCCCCCTAATCTCCCTTATTTCTGATAAGAAGTCATTGGCTATCTAATCGTGATTCCCTTATATGTAATAGGTCATTTTTCTCTTGACGATTTCAAGATTTTATCTTTGCCTTTGGCTTTTACTGGTTGAATATGAGATGTCCAAGTTTCGTTCTCTTTGTTTATCCTGTGTGGAGTTTATTGAGCCTTTTGAATGTGTAGATTAATTTTTTATCAATTTTGGCATATTTCAGTCAATATTTCTTCAAATATTTTTGTGCCCTTTACTTTTTCTCTTCTCATTCTGAAACTCCTATTACATGTATATTGATGCACGTAATGGTTTTTCAAGGTCTCTGATGTTCTGTTAACTTGTTTGCATTGCTTTTATTTTTTCAGATTTAATTATCTCTATTGGTGTATCTTCAGATTTCCAATTCTTTCTTTTGCTGGCTTTGGCTTGCTGTTGAGTCTTTCTAATGATTTTTAAAATTTAAGTTATTAGGGTTTTCCATCCATTCTCAAGTTGAGTAATTGTTATAACACTTTAAAAATTTTTTTCAATGTGATTTCCTTTAGTTGATTGAACATTTTTTATAACAATTGTTTGAATTTTTGTCTTCTATCACCAAAATCTAGATTTTTAAAGAAACTGTTGCTTTTGATTGCATTTTTCTCTTTATATGGGTCACACTTTCCTATGTCTTTGTCTATTTAATAATTTTTGTTAAGTGGCCTGCATGGTGGCTCACGACTGTAATCCCAGCACTTGGGAGGCCAACGTGGGCACATCACTTGAGGTCAGAAGTTCATGACCAGCCTGGCCAACATAGCAAAACCCTGTGTCTACTAAAATTACAGAAAATTAGCCAGGCAGTGTGGCATGCACATCTAATCCCAGCTACTCAGGAGGCTGAGGCTGAAGAATAACTTGAACCTAGCAGGCAGAGGTTGCAGTGAGGTGAGATCATGCCACTGTGCTCCAGCCTGCGTGACAGAGCAAAATGCTGTCTCACATAATAATAATAATAACCATAATTTTTCTTAAGAATTGGTCATTTTGGATTATATATACAAACAACTCTGGATTCTGAATCCCCCTCAGGAATTGTTATTGTTCATTTTTTTTTTTCATTTGTTTGTTTAGTGACTCTTTTTTTTATTTCTGTAGTGTATAGCTACTGATATCTCTATTCATTTCTTATTGTTGTTATCCTCATTTTTAATCTTAAACTTGGATTTCATGGGGTCACCCCTGGGTCCATATAGCCAATTGTTCAGTTAGTTGTCAGTCTGAAGTCATACTTGATTACCTTGAGGTATTACACCTTCCAATCTTTGCAGATGAATGTTTGGAGAATGCATCCAATGTTTACATAAACAGTGTTTAGGTGACTTTCAAGTGTTCCCAAGCTTTGCCTTTGTGTGAGTATAAGTTTCAGTTTGGTCTAGGTAGTCAACCTCTCTGGTCTCTCCTCACCATGTATGTAGCCTTTCTGACTACCAGGAATACATGGCACATACCAAGTTCTTCTATACCTAACTTATTCCCCAACTCTTCCTGTAAAGTGTCTAGATGATCTGCTGATCTAGTGTATGCCCCATGTGTATCACAATCTCAGAGTAGCTACAGTGTTAGCTTTCCCTGATTTTTGTGACCAAGATCAAATTGTTTTTGATAACACTTTCAACAGTGAGTTTTTTCATGCTCCAAGTCAAGTTATCTCTCCAGCAGAGGACCGTTGTCTTCACAGTCTATCTTGACCTGGTGGAAATAGAGTACTACAAATCTGGGGATCATTTGAGTTGCCCCAGGTTTCAGTGCCACCTACTGTATTACAGTGCTTACAGTGAGTCATTTTTTCTTGAATAAATACTTCTCTGACTGTTTTTATGCATTTGATAAATTTCCAAACGTTTTTGGAAGATTTAGTTTTTTTTTAAGATGTAGTCATTGTATTTTGGGAAAAGAATTTTCAGAGTTCCTCATTCAGATATTTTGGAAGTCCCAGCTCTAAATATTAACTTTAATAAACCCTTTGAACATAGAGGCTAGTCTTTTCTCAGTGTCTCTGCATTAAGGAAAATGAGTCACCCAGTTTTCTCATTGACCTTTATAATTATCACTTCTAGGAATATGTAATGATCTCTCTAGATTGTTTATTCCTTCTTATGTTTTACCTCAGATCGCTGGCATTGGATCTTCTGGGATTTCAAAGTGTAAAGATTTTGTTTCATTGAGGCTTGCGGAGAAGCAGCTTTCTAAACAAATGGGGAAATGACTGCTTGGAAATAAACCCAACAGTAGAGGTATTATAAACAAATTACAGTTTCTAGTTAGATAGATACATAGTGACCAAGGCATAGCACACTATTTGAGACTAAGTCCAGTCACTTGCAAAGCCAGACCTAACCCTGGACATTCTAGGGAAGTTGGCCAGTAAGTTCCTGTATTAGTCTGTTTTCACACTGCTGATAAAGACATAACCATAACTGAGAAATTTAGAAAAGAAAGAGGTTTAATGGACTTACACTTCCACTTGGCTGGAGAAGCCTCACAGTTATGAAAGAAGATGAAAGACATGTCTCACATGATGGCAGACAAGAGAAGAGAGCTTGTGCAGGGAAAATCCTGTTTATAAAACCATCAGATCTCATGAGACTTATTCAGTATCATGAGCATAGCATGGGAAAGGCACACCTTCATGGTTCAGTTACCTCCCACTGGGTCCCTCCCACAACATGAGATTTGTGGTGGACACAGGCAAACCATATCAGTTCCTTTATGTTGCAAGCTAGCATGATCTGTAAAGGCTAGATTTCTATCACTTGAAGTTTAAAAAAATTATTTATATATAATACACACACACAGACACATACACATGCACACACACGTATATGTAATAATGTATACCACTCCTTTAATGTATCACAGTTTTATATTTGTCTGTGATAATTTTTTCTTCGCTCAAATGATAATCTCCAAGGAGAAAAATATGTGTTTTATCCAACATGCCTATTTCTATAAAATATTTATCATTTTTTCTATCCAGCTTCCAATAACCCCTGCTTAGTTTATTGAATGATGCAGTATGCCATCTTGCACAGAGTCTGTGGAAACTGAAAGAGGCTGAGGCAAATTCTCCCTCTTCCAGCCCTCCAAAACTCAGGGTGAAACATGTGACCTAGGTTTGGCAAATTAGACATTTGCATTCTCACCTTTGAATTTTGCTTTAATGACACAGAAACAAAGGGAGAGTTAGAATCTACTTCACAGCATCAACAATGATGTTTCTTAGGCATTGTAACATCATTTTGACTGAAATCTTATTGTTTACATGTTAGCTCTTGAGCAACCTTGGTTAATCTGATTATCTTTCAGTCTCACTTCTGCAACTTCGAGTTTGTTTATTCTGTGCGTCCCTGCTGCACTTCTGGATAATTTCCTTTTTGTCTTAGACTGACAAAGTTTGTTAGCATTGCCTGCCTCCAGAAAACATGACTGATAAATCAGAGAAAATTCTGTGATTAGCACAGAACATGTAATCAATAAGTAATTACTACAGATTTGATAAAGATAATGATTTGGGGGAGAAAATATGTTTCTGTTTGGCTGGATTTTTTTCTTTGCACTGAATTCAGTTCTGTAAATATGTATGAAAAAGCACTGTAATAAGCTCTGTGAAGTATACAGACATGAGTACCACACAGCAATTTATTTCAAAATGTTTATGTTATAATTAAAGACTTCTAAGAGTGAAATTAAAGGGATAAAAGATAAGGCAACTACTAGTTAATTTTCCATAGAATTCTATTTTTGCCAGGATTATTAATAACCAGAAGTGTGATACCTGCAAAGGCTCATCTGAAAGTACTGAGAATCTCCTAGTTGCTAGGCTAAAGATATAGCACAGTGTAGGATAAGCAAACACATGCTTTATATAACTTTCATTCTGATAATTTACTTATTTTTTAAAGACACAAATATATGAAATATGAAAACAACTTTAAATGACAAATTTGGGAAAACATTGGCGACTTTTTATGTGAGTCATAATGAGTAACACTTTTAATATGTAAATAAAATTCAGAGATTCAAAAAATGCTAATTCTCAAATTGAAAATGAGCATTACCCATAATTTATAGAACTATGAATTCCTAATACCTACTTGATATCTCATTAGCAATCACATAATAATAAAAGAAGAGATAATTTTTATTTACCTAATTCGCAATAACTTTTAGGTGGTATTAATGATTTTGTGGTCAGACCAGCATTGTCAGACATTATGTTGGTAAGAGCTTCGGTAACATTTTTCTGTGCAAGAGACATAGCATATTTCTGTTCAACTTATAACAGTCCTTAAATGTTGCTTTAATGTAATAATTCTAGTTCTGAAAATGTGTTCTAATAAAATTGGAGCTAAGTTTGCATACACACATATAATAAGAACAAAATGGAAAAACTGGAAAACAAACAAAACATTCTACTTCAAGTCTCCAATGTTATAACTTTTCCTGGAGTTGTCCCAGAATGTTTTTCTTCCTTCTCAGAGTGCTATACATCTAGTTCCTTGCTTTATTCTCATTTTGTCCAAAATTATGGGTTCATACTGTAGTGTGAGGCTACAAGTTTTCCTACAGTGAAAATGATTTGCATTCTAATTTATGTGTATGCTAATTATCAAATCAGTGTCTTCCTCTTTCTTCTGATACATTAAAACTCATTCTGAACACTGCAAACTTCTTTTGAGTGGATTCTCTAGTCTCTTGTTACTTGATTGTGAATTCAAGGCGGGTACACAGATTGTTCAAAAAGTACTGTAAAAAGAACAAAGTACTGTTACTTAAGACAGCACCAGTTCAATGTTATAAAAGTCTTACCTTTCACTTATCCTTATTTTGTAAAAACTAGTCACCAGTTCAGTTATGTTAACATGTTTAATAGGGAACTGAAATTATTGTGTATCAGGAAAAGGTTTAAGGCCCTTTTCCTTAAAATAGCAGTTTTCCAGAAAGCACAGAAATGATTCTAATAACTATAAAAATTTGTAGGGCTTAAAAATCCTTAGCTCTTCCTCTTCTGCTTGGTAAATGTCATTTTGTTCTTTTTTTGGTGAAAATAAAAATGTTAAGAAATAATGTGTACAATATAAAATGTAGAAGCAGTTTTTATTCATTATGTGTGAAGCAAGACACAGGAAATTGAGTCAAAGAATAAAAAAAGTAACACAAGAAATATAAGGTCAGCTGCATCAAGGGCTATTTCTTACAGCATAATACCTTTATTAAGTATTCTAAATTCATTCAACCATGGTACAACGGAGATGTTTCTTGAAGTAAATATTAATAGCATTCTTATTCACTTTACAATTCAAAAATCATGAAATTACTAAGGAGTTCTAGCTGTGCCACGAAATGACTTTTATTCCTTTTATCTTTTTCATAATGTAATGGTTTCCGCACTCACTAAGAGTCTGGATATCCCACACTAGAAATGAAGAGCTCTGCATTGTGTGTGTGAAGTGAAGGCTCAGAAGTTACAGCCTGTTCCCCCACCAATGTTCTCGTCTTTTCACACTGCCTTCCTTTATCCTTTTCACTACTCTTCTTTATTTAGGAATGTGTCAGGCATTTTACAATTATTATCTTATTTGATCAACCCATTTTGTAGGTATGCAATCTGAGGCTCAGAAAGCTCACAGACTGGATTCAAGGTTAAACAGGTAATAAATAATACAGATTTTTCAGACTCTAAGTTCTACTCTTTCAGTGTGACCAGAAGGAAATCATTTTTACGATTAAGTTTTCAATGGCTTAGAGTTGCAATGGGTTCCACTGCACTGGTGTTAGAGCAAACATTTAATTGCAAATAAACCAGTCTGGTGATTTTTCTTTAGAATAGATTCTGTGGAAGCTGAAAACACAAATACATATTAGGATTCACAGAAATTTTCAAAGACTGCAAATATTGGATCATGAACAAAGCAAATCTGTTGTCAAGTGAATACCTGGGAAAATTAATTAAATCAAGTTAGCTATCAATGAGGTTAAGCTTGATATGTGTTCAATATAATGTTTATTGAAAGAAAAGCAACCTCAAACACAGAAAGATTCTGACAAATGTAAAACAGAGAAATCAGGGTTGGTTAAATTACTGTGCATCTCCAACAGACACTTTGCCTAGCTATTTATATGCAAATCGAGCAAACTTTCTGTATCAAAAAGGCATTGTAATTAAAACACTAGTTATTTAAAATGCTGACTATAATTTTTAGTTTGCAAAACATACTTTAAAAATGTTTTCTTTTAAATATTCACAAAGCAGAATACCTGAGCATCATATTTTCCCCCTTTATGCCCAGTAAGTTTTAAATTCAAGACTTTCTGGAAATGTGTAATGAATGTCAGTAAAATCTGCTAGCACTGTAGGAACAAAGTGCTCTCTTGATTTACAAAGCAAAACCAGGTCCTCAAACTATAGGGCTTATAAGAATTACCAATAAACCTCAAAAAAGCCGCAGATTCCTGCATTCCCTCTAAGAAGATTTTGATCCAGTAGAACTTTGAGGCCAAGGTATCTGCAGTTTAACACATGTCACAGGTGATTCTGATCAAAGTGGTCCTGGAACATATTTTCTACAACTCTGTTTTATAAAATGCTGTTTTATGAAATATTAAGCGGCTCTTCCTTTCACATCCTTAGCATCCTTGGCAGTTCTTCAATGTCATCTTAATCTTCTCAGTGATGATTTCATGCAGTGGCCAAATTTTCAATTAAACACAATTCTACTCAAATTTAAATCACACGCACCATTTATCACAGCTGCTAAACCTGTTGGTTAAATAACTTTTATGTTTCACTCCAGAGTGTCTCACTTTTTGTGATTAATTAAGAGGTCCCTATAAAGTAGCCTTATCTACCTGTTCCTATCTCTCATGAGTGTTTCAAGAGTATATGATCCTCAGATGCTGAGATTGAAAAGAGAAAGCAAAAAAAGCCTCATAATGGGCAAATTAACTGGCTACTTTGGCAGAACAAGCAAAGTTGCCTTCCATCACGGTGTAGTTGACTGATAATCTAATTCTCCAATTTGTAAGTTAAGGGGTTCAATTTTGTCAGAATGGCTCAAATTCAGGAGGGAGGTAGAAAGTTATTCCATAGCAACAACAAAAACAACAGCAACAAAGAAACGATTGTAATTAAAAATATCCACAATAATATACTTCAAGAATTAATGGGTACTATGTAATGGGTACTATATAAGCTCAACATATGCATTTTATCACTAATTTTAAGTCCAAGACTTCTGTACAAGGTACATAATAACATTATATATATATATATTTGGTGAACAAAAAACTGGATTAACTAGATATCTAAGAAAGTGGTGAACTAGAATGTAAATTTTCAAATGTGCCATGAGAACTATAACTAGCAAACTGACCCAAGAGTACCCCCTTTCACTAAACCTACACAGGAAATAAAATTAATCAGAGCAAGGAGAGTGGTTAGTTGAATGAAGCTGATAGTTAATTGCATCAAACTATGCTGGCCTGAGGCATTCATGGAGAGTGCTGGGGAAATGCTGACAAATTTTTCTTCTCAGACTCCCCTTTCTTTACACTCAGGCTATCTTCAGGAATGTTAACATAATTGATCCACATATATTTCTTTCATATCAATTCCATCTGGTTATGTGCTTCTGACTGAACCACAGTCACCTTGATTAGGTGGACCTTGCTTAAATCTCCTCCAGGATAAACTGAGAGACCATTTCACAGGATGAGGTACTTTATCGAATGACTAATATACTACATTACTTATTGGTTCTTACTAGTATGGTTCTCAGGGATTAATATATCTGTATTTTAAAAGCCTCTCACTTATGCCTATCTGCTTATTACATCAGAAACCAGGCAATGTAATAAGTATCCTAAGCCATGGTGGAAAATAATTTGTAATCCTAATCAATCAATTGATACATATTTATTGAGGGTTTACTTTATATCACTAAGTGCTATTTCACTTATTTCATGCTATAAACATTTGTCTCTAGTACTACAACGTGCTGAACAATGGAAACCTGCAAAGAATTTACTCATTAATACATTTAAAAACCAACTAACTAAATATACTATCTTATATGAAACATTGGTTGGGAATGTTAAAAACCTCTAGAATCCACCTTGATTTTTTTTCTGTTTTTTTCATAATCTTTTCATTTTAGAGTACTTTTGTCTTTACAAGAAAGCTGCATTGATAGTACAGAGAGCCTTCGTCTACCCCTTACTTAGTTATCTGTTAACATCTTATACTACTGTGGTACATTTGCCTCAACTAAGGAGTCAACATTGGCATATAAGTATTACCTAAACTCTACAAATTATTTGGCATTTACTGGTTTTTCCTTCATGTCTCCTTGTTATTCCTTGACCCCATTCAGGATACCACGTTATGTTTAGTCATTATATCTTCTGGTATGTGATAGTTTGTTTTATTCTATTTTTGATGACATTGACAGTTTTGAATAGTACTGTTCGGACATTTTGTCAAGTATTCTCCATTTGGGTTTGTCTGATGTTTTTCTCATTTTCAGACTGGGATTATGGATTTTTGACAAGACCACAGAGGTATCACATCATATCAAGGACACATTGCTTATCACTCATGATGCTTACCTTGATGATCTAGTCAAGGTGGTTTTTGCCTGCTTACTCCACTGTAAAATCTTTGTTTCCCACATGTTTTTATATGCAGTTTTTGGAAGTAACTTATTAAGCACAGCCCACATTTTAGTGGGGAGAAGAGGCAGGAGGTGTTAATTTCCATCTCTGGAGTGAAATAGATAACCAATCCCCATAAATTATCTGGACCTCTTCTGTATTAGATATTTCCCTCCTTCCTCATTTTATTTGTATCAGCCTTGATATTTTTTAATGGACATTAATTTTCTACTTTAGGTTTCAACCCAGTAGTCTGCTTTTATTTTAGTGCTTGAATGTTTCAGCTTAGCCATTAAGAGCTCTATCACATTGTCTCCTGTATCTCTTCCACATCTATCAACCTTTTTTTTGAGTGCTTTCTTATTTTCTAGAATCCTCCTGATTTTGCTTCTGAGTTGTTCTCTAATCTTGAGCAAGTCACTTTACACCTACCTGCATTGGCATTAATTGGTTAAATTAAGTTCTTATTTATTCATTAATGGAAATCACAATGTAGTGGAAAGATAAATCCTTTTCAAAAATCACTCAGGGAATAAAGAAAATGAATGTAGAAAAAAAAGCTTAAAAAATACAGCTTAAAAAAAGTGTCAAGGTTATATAAAATGGAAAGAGGGAATGGTAGAATTTAGATTACATAGAAATGAAGCAAAGCGTGGCTACTTGTTTATTGATGGGGCCTCTAATCAAACATGCTTGCTGATTGTGGAGTACTCAGCTTTAAACTGACTGTTTTTGCAGCTTCTTGCGTGGATATCATTCATGTCCTTCAGGACATAATTTTATCTACCACCCTTGATAGAAATGTGGATCAGAAGCTTCAGGAAACATTGAAGTCCATGCTTTTGGTCCTCTTTGGTCAGGTCAAGCTACGAGATAAGGCTCTGATCTACACCACTGTCATGTTGCTCCTTAGGAAATGGGACAACCGTTTAGTGAACAGCATGATTTTATTCCATTGCTACCCATGCCTATCTATTGTATGTGCCATGTGTCAAGGTAGTAGCTATGGGGTAGCTTTAAAGACTCTGTACACTTAATTAATACAGGAGTACAAATAAGCATAATCATCAACAGGAGGAGCCTGGAAATATTTAGGAGCCATAATACTAGATTTCCCACATTAAACCAGAAATACAGGTTTCAATCTTGATGAGATATTTTAGAGACAGTTAATGGGGTAAAAACAAGATTCCCAAGTTTAAAAAATCTGTTGGCTCTTTTTCTACTTTCAGAAATGACATTAGTTCTAATATCATATTCTATTTTACTATCATTATTCCTAATTTTTTTTCAGTGATTTAGGGCTAAGAGACATCTAAAGAAATAGGTACAATATACTTCTCCCCAAAAAAGGACATATTTATTATGTGAGGCAAGTATATCAGTAAAGTGGCTCCTAATATTACCTGTTCAATCTCAGTGAATGAGTGCTGTTAATTTGGGGACAGTATGTTAAATCTTGTGAATCACCCACATAGCATGATGTGTGGCAAGTTTGGGGCAAAAGGAGAACTGAGAATGAATGAGAGACTCTTGCATACATAACAAGTATGTCATACATAATAAAATTATTTTTACCTACCTCAAAATTGAAAAACAAATGAATTTTTGTTTATTATGCATGGTGAAATACAGACAGATCTGGTACAATTTTCTATTCCACTGCTTACTAGTTGTTTCATCTCACCTAAGTAATCTCTTCCAGTCTCTGTTTTCTTATCTGTAAAACCCTCTTAGAGTTAATATGAGGATTAAGCAAAATACATGTGTCGTTCATGTCCTTCAGGAGCTTATCTACTACCTTGATAGAAATGTGGATTAGGGTCTTCTGGAAAAAAAGTGAACTTCTAATCATCTAAATATGTGGAAATTTCTCCCATCAATAATCAATTCTCCAGGGAACACAAGCTGGGTATTCTGTATTTTAATTCAATTCTGATACTGCCTACCTGGAGATAGCGTCAGATCCCACATGTTAAGGGCTCAGTCTTATAAGACTGACCCCACTCCACAAGGCTGTTCCCACGTCAAATGCCAATCACAAGCCCTGGGTTGTAGCCTGTGCTTCTGAACAACCAGCTATAAATCATAGTTTCCCCAGCTGCCTCCTTCAGGGTACACTGATTTGCTAGAGCAGCTCACAGAACTTAGGGAAATATTTTGTTTACTATTTCTCATTTATTACTAAGGATATTACAGACGCTACAGCTAAATACCAGATAGAAGAGGTACAGATATGGCCAGGTAGGAGCAAGGGACTGGGAGCTCTCATGCCCTCTCCGGACACACCATACTTCATATGCTTAGCATCCTGGAAGCACTCCAAAACCTGAAGTTCAGGACTTTTATGGAAGTTTCATCATTGGAGGTTGGATTGATTATTAACTCAATTTCTAACACCTGCCTCTGTCTGGAGGATGGGTGTTAGGTCTGAAAGTTTCAAGCATCTAATCATGTCTGACCTTTCTGGTGAGCAGCCCCCAACCAGGAGCCCACCAAGAGTCACCTCATTGGAACAAAAGATGCTCCTATTTCCCAATAAACTCCAAAGAATTAGGAGCTCCGTGGCAAGAATAGAGGTCAAAAACCAGATATTAGAACAGAAGCTGCACCTAGCATCTCCTATTGCTCAGTAATAAGGGTTTTTAGGAGCTCTCTTTTAAGAACAAGGAACAGAAACCAAATATATTTTATATAGTAATATATATATAACTATAACACAATATCACAACTACCTTACAAATACTTGCCTCAGTATTAGACCTGGGTGAGACAAAGATGTACAAACATATACTCTCTGGGTCTGAGAATTTCTCAGTCAGTCTTGCACAAAACAGCTTTCCACTCAGGTGATTTAACTGAAAAGACTTAAATGAAGCAATATTTGAAGGGATGAAGTTAAGAAAAATCAACAGAAATGGACAGTTCCTCAAAAATAAATCTCTCTCTTTGTATATGTATCCTCTCGATTCTCTTTCTCCGGAGAACACTGGCTGATATAACCTTTAAACTTTCATAGAGTTTATTTCTTAACCTCTGGTATGCATGGGTCTTTCTAAGGCATCTAGAGTAGTTACTAATTTCTGATCCCCATGCCCAATTAGCATAAATAATACCCAAGAAACTTTTTTAAAAGACTTTATTTAATTTCAAAGGCTTTTAAAACATCTCAGATCAAAATTAGACCATTTTATACTTGCTCAATATATTTTTTATAAAAATAATGAATTATTTTTCCATATCTCTTAAGGGAATAAGTTAAAGTTTTGAAAATGAAAGAAAAGCAAGAGGTTAAAGGGATTTATTCATTAGAATCTTAGATAATTTTTAGAATGCTGTAAGTTTTTTGAAGAAACAATCTCTCTGAGGTCGGAAATTTTATCAAATATCTTTGGAAAAATACGTTTCAGGAAAATACTATCTTTCTGTAACACAAACTCGCATTATTTGTTCCTGGAATAAATTCTAAAGTGCTTCACAGTCCTTGGTTCTATCAAAAGCCTTATATACAGATACTCTTACAGTTTTCTGTGATGAAGACACTGTTGTTTAACACGAAGCCTCTTTGGTCATCTGATGACACGTGGCTGACTCATAATTGATTTTACCAACATCATTATCATTTACATCTTTAAAATTATTGATCTCCTATATTTAATATTTGGCTCATAGAAGGTATATAATATATATTTAGGAATTGGGATAAAAGGAAGTAAGTAGGCAAGATGTAATATTTAGCAACATTTATAAGAAAGCTAACTGGTCTACATGCTTGAAAGGACTGAGCTGATATACTCTTCCTCTTCATTTTCTCTCCCTCACAGGGATCTGGTTTTGGGAGGGCATATTTCCAAACACCTACACATACTTAAGTTCATACTTCTTTCCCTCATGATTTTTTTTTTTAATATGGAGTCTCACTCTGTCACCCAGGCTGGAGTGCAGTGGTGTGCTCTCAGCTCACTGCAACCTCTGCCTTCTGGTTTCAAGCAGTTACCTGACTCAGTCTCCCAAGTAGCTGGGATTGCAGACACCCACCACCACAGAAAGCTAATTTTTGTATTTCTAGCAGTGATGAGGTTTTGCCAGCTTGGCCAGGCTGGTCTTGAACTCCTGACCTTGTGATCCTCCCACCTTGGCCTTCCAATGTGCTGGGATTACAGGTGACAGATACCACGCCCAGCCTCCCTCATGATTTGTAGTCAGTGATTGGAACTGTTTTGGTCCATCACTGTTGGAAACATTCATTAATCTGTCACTGATAGTTTGCACAGAGAAACGATGGCATTCTTTAAAAGGCCGAATTGGACAATAGCTTAAGGAGATGTTCATGTAAGATGCTTTTGTTCAAAGACATGAAAATTTGGCTGCCATTATTGAGTAACTTGGTGAAGCAGGGAGGCATTGCTTAAATGTACCTACCCATTCTCATATGCCTTCCTGACCTTGTCTAATAGTTCCCTAATGAGACTACTGACAAAATTGCAGTCTGGTTTTTCAAGTGTGCCAAAGCTCCTAATAGCCTCCTCAGCTCTCAAATGCAGGTATCTCTAATTTGTCTTCTTGATTCCCTTTCCTCTAGCTTTTGTCTATTCAAAAACTCTGCCTAACTAACCTTGAGAAAAGTAATTATGCTCTCACTATTGATTAGGAAGGATCCATATTTAATTATGTGTAACATGTTTTACTATCAAACTTTCAGCTTAGCTCACGAGTGCCTAGCAAGTCCTATTGCTATGTGCTACAGCAGCCATTTGGTTAATGATCTTTCTTACAAGGTGCTGAATTTTCCACAGTCCTTGTATTTTATGAAAAATCCCGTCATATCTTAAGGTCATGGTTGAACCCTTTCATAATGTCTTCCTTAAAGAATGTTTCTTTAATGCAAAGAAAATCATTGTTGAGCACAATTTGCATGTTTGTAGTAGCCCTCAGTGATTCATATGTACCATTAGATAAAATCCTGAGATTAGAGTGCTTAAAGTTCAAATACTAGCTGTGTCAGAATCAATTGCAAAGTAACTGATTCTGTTAAATCATGAATACAGTCAGTTTATTCAGAAGAAAACTGTTTTCTACATACTACCTTTTGTATGAAAAGAATATGTGCCATTTCTTTCAACAATTGAACAGAAATTTGTTTTCTTTAACTCTAGAATTTTACTTCTGAATGTTATTAGTCTCTTTAAATGAATCAGTTTATTCAAACTGCTAAGAATTACACAGTTGTTTAGCTACAATTAATACATTAATATGTTCAAATACTACAAAATGTCATGCTTTCACAGAGTTCATATGATATTAATAGCATCATATAATCTATTCTTGCCAAATAATGATGTTCCACTGGTGCTTATTAAATTATGTTTTCCAATGCTATAGATATTGAAGATGTCTAAAATATTGGGTAGGGTGGGATAATATACAGTATACTGTAACGTTTTTAGTCAAATGATCTCATCTATGATATTTAAAACCTGAGATTCAAATAATTATAGTTATTCAAATAACTATAGACTATTAAAAGTTGTTATTTAGGACTAACATAAAGGAATACTTATAATTAATTACAATACTTGAATGAAAGTTCTGTGCTTTAACAGTGTAATAATTAAAGACAATATTGTTGCACAGAAAATTTTGACATTATTCAATCCAACTAATTATATAGAGAGATTCCTTGAAAATTACTTGATAATTAAATTATTATTACTGGGTCTAGTTGTAGCATGGATTATATGTGAGTGCATTTAACTTTTTCTGAGAACTCTTTGTGAACCATTGGACTATAGGTTAACTAAAAAAAATTAACCTTAAAGAGATGAGCCCTTTACTTCTGTGAGGTAGCAAATCAAGTTGTATCTCCATATAAGACAAAGTGGAAATATGACGGTGTACTAACTAATATGATTAATATAGAAAATTAAATTTTTATGGTAGACAGAGCCAACGTATCGAATGGTCTACACTCACAAGTAATATGTCAGACATTTTTCAACTATGAGTCTACCACCACAGATATAATGAAAGTCAATTCTCAAATTTAGGAAGTTCAGTTATTGAAATTACTAGGATATTGTTTAATATCATCTTTCCCTATCACCAAATTTCACAAAACTTTAATTTCACAAAAAATTATCCTCTAAGCTTTAGACATCATAGATTTCCTTCCCTAATTCTCCCCAATGTGTATCTACCTGTGATTTTGGTGGCTTCTGAGACTTGCTAAATCCAGTTTATTACAAAATGTATTATAGAAAGCTCAAAAGCCCTGTTAAAGTCCCAGGACTGAGTATGCTGTGCTCACTACACCACTAAACTGTGCCCGGTACCCCATAGTGTGGCTGCAATACACAGATGTAGTCCAGGGCGACCCTACCCCTGGACTCTTGATATTTCTTGTGTTAGTTCATTTTCATGATGCTAATAAAGACATACCCAAGACTGGGCAATTTACAACAGAAAACGGTTTAATGGATTTACAGTTCCACATGGCTGGGGAGGACTCACAATCATGGCAGAAAGCAAGGAAGGGCAAATCACAACTTACATTTATGGTGGCAGGCAAAAACAGAGCTTGTTCAGGGAAACTCCCATTTTTAAAACCATCAGATCTCATGAGACTTATTCACTATCATGAGAACAGCACAGGAAAGACCTGCCCCAATGATTCAGTTACCTTCCACTGGGTCCCTCCCACAATATGCAGGAATTCAAGATGAGATGTCAGTGGGGACAGCCAAACCATATAATTCTACCCATAGCCCCACCCCCCAAACCTCACATCCTCACATTTCAAAACCAACCATGCCTTCCCAAGAGTCTCCCAAAATCTTAACTAATTTCAGCATTAATTCATAAGTCCACAGTCCGAAATCTCATCCGTGAAAAGGCAAGTCCCTTCTGTCTATGGTAAAATTAAAAGCAAGTCATTTACTTCCTAGATACCATGGAGGTACAGATATTATGTAAATACAGCTGTTATGAATGGGAGAAATTTGCCAAAACAAAGGGGCTACAGTCCCCATGCAAGTCTAAAATCCAGTGGGGCAGTCAAATTTTAAATCTCTAATATGATCTCCTTTGACTCCATGTTTTACATCTAGGTTACACTGATGCAAGAAGTGGGTTCCCATGTTCTTGGTCAGCTCCACCCCTGTGGTTTTGCAGGGTACAGCTTCCCTCCTGTTTGATTTCATGTGCTGGTATTGAGTGCCTGTGGCTTTTCCAGGCTCATGGTGCAAGCTGTTGGTGGATCTACCACTCTGGTATCTGCAAGACAGTGGCCCTCTTCTCACAGCTCTACTAGGTAGTGCCCCAGTAGGGACTTTTTGAGAGGCCTCCAACCCCACATTTCTCTTCCACACTGCCGTAGCAGAGGTTCTCCAAGAGAGCCCCGCCCCTGCAGCAAATTTCTGGCTGGGTATTTGGGTGTTTCCATACATCTTCTGAGATCTAGGTAGAGGTTCCCAAACTTCAGTTCTTGACTTCTGTACACCTGCAAGCTCAATACCACGTGGAAGTTGCCAAGGCTTGGGGCTTGCATCCTCTGAAACCATGGACCAAACTCTGCATTGCCTTTTTCAGCTACAGCTAGAGCAGCTGGGATGCAAGACATCAACTCCCTAGGCTGCACATAGCACCGGGACCCTGGGCTTGGCCCATGAAATCATTTTTCCTCCTAGGCCTCTGGGCCTGTGATGGGAGGGGCTGCCATGAAGATTTCTACCATGTCCTGGAGACATGTTCCGCATTGTCTTGGGGATTAATATTCAGCTCCTCATTACTTATGCAAATTTCTGCAGCCAGCTTGAATTTCTCTTGAGAAAATGGGATTTTCTTTTCTTTCACATTGTCTGGCTGCAAATTTTCTAAACTTTTATGCTCTGCTTCTCTTATAAAACTGAATGCCTTTAAGAACACCAAATTCACATCATGAATGCTTTGCTGCTTAGAAATGTCTTCCACCAGATACTCTAAATCATCTCTCTCAAGTTCAAAGTTACACAAATCTCTAGAGAAGGTACAAAATTCTGCTGGTCTCTTTGCTAAAACGTAAGAAGAGTCACTTTTGCTTCAGTTCCCAACAAGTTCTTCATCTCCATCTGAGACCATCTCAGCCTGGATTTCATTGTCCATATCATTATCAGCATTGGTCAAAGCCATTCAACAAGTCTCTGGTGAGTCCCAACTTTCCCACATTTTCCTGCCTTCTTCTGAGCTCTCCAAACTGTTCCAACCTCTGCCTGTTACCCAGTTCCAAAGTCACTTCCACATTTTTGGGTATCTTTTCAGCAGCACTCCATTCTACTGATACCAATTTACTGAATTAGTCCATTTTCATGCTGCTGATAAAGACATACTTGAGACTGAGCAATTTACAAAATAAAGAGATTTAACAGACTCACAGTTCCATGTGACTGGAGAATCCTCACTATAATAGTGGAGGGGAAAGAGAAGCAAGTCACATTTTACATGGATGGCAACAGGCAAAGAGCTTATTCAGGGAAACTCCCTTTTTAAAAACCATCAGATCTCATGAGACTTACTCACTATCATGACAACAGCACAGGAAAGACTTGCCCCCATTATTGAGTTTTCTCCCATGAGAAATATGAAAAAAAGGTAATTGAATGAGATGGGAGGGAATGGGAACACATGGGAATTCAAGATGAAACATGGGTGGGGACAGAGCCAAACCATATCACTTCTACTATCACCATAAATACTATTTGAGAATCAAAATTTCTGGTAGAAGCATCCAATTGGCTGAATCTAAGCCATATATTCTTGCCTTTGCTGGTAAGGAACAGGAAGATACATTATCTGTTCCATTTCAGCCACAATAATTGGAGTTGAGATGTTGCCCAGAATCTTTGAGACTTCTCAAATCTATTTAGTTCTTCAGTGACAAGAAAAACAAACATCCAGTATAGATTCCTGTCTCTGATTAAAACTCTCCAATGCCCCTCAACCCATATTTTAGATTAATCCAGCAACTTATGTATGGCCTTCAAGGGTACAAATAACCTGAGACATGATGAATTGTCCACCCTTATTGCTTACATTCAAATTTTCCTAATTTTCTATCCATGGTTTGATTAATTATTTTCAGTTTTCACAGATCTCCAAGATTTTTAATGTCAGTCTCTATACACAGAATGTCTGTTGAACTCATCTCTTCCCATTTTATTCTTACCTTCACCTCCCATTCCTCTATACAAACTCTACTTTCAAGAATCCTTTAAACATAGATCTGCTGATATCCCATTCTTTTGGGTAGGTTAACCATTTTATCCTTTGTATAGTCATTTCTATAATAGATGTGCTGACATTTGTTACATTTTCTAGTTTCTCGTATCATATTATAGTATAATATGATACAATGCAAGTAAAAATGACTTTTAATTTTACAGAGCAGAATCATCCTTTTCTCTTTTCTCATCACTCTTATTCACAATGCCATTGTTAAAGGCTTCAACATTTTACATACAAAAGATTCATTCAGTTAACAAATATTCTTTGTCTGCCTTTTATGTACTAGGCTATTCCAGGCACAGGGGATTTAAAAAAGCATGTGAGATGAAGTGTTTACTCCTCTGGAGTTTATATTTCTAGATGAAAGAGAGACAATATATAAACAAGTAAATTTCTGCTAGATACAATGTTAACTGAAGATAATGCTATGAATAAAATAAAGCATGGTAAGGGAATATAGAGTAATATGCAGGAGAGATAATTGTTTAAGGTGGTCATAAAAGAACATTTAAAGAAAGTTTTATTTGGGCAGAGATCAGAATAAAATGAGGCAGAAAAACATGCTGCTATCTGGGAAAAGAGCATTCCAGCCAGAAGTAACCATAAATGCCAGTCTCTGAAAGGAACCAAACTTGGTGTGTTTAACAGCAAGAAGACTACTGTAGTTGAAACAGTATACACAAAGTCTAAGTATAGGGAAATGTTGCTAAGAGAGATATGGGCCTTGATAAGGACTGTGGATTTTATTTTAAGTATAATGGACTTTGGAAGATTTTGAGCAGAATAATGGCATTTTCTGATTTATGTCCTTAACACTCACTCAGAGTAACTATGGAAACTTTACCATATGGGGCAACTATAGAGGCAGAGAAATCAGTTAGGAGACTACTGCCATTATCTAGGCAAGAGGAAATGCTGGCAGCTTGAATTAGAATGGTCCCCATGGATTTGTTGAGAATTTGTCAGGTTTGGGATATAGGAAAGGAAGGAATCAGTGGGCTTACTGAAAGATTAGCCATGAGTTATGAAAAAAAAATAAAAATAATGATGATTACTTTGCATTGACCTGATGAAGTGTGGTTGCCATTACCCAAGATGGGTGGGGCAAGAGGAGGAGCAGGTTTGGGATCTGCTTTTATTTATTTATTTTAAATATATATATTTTATTGCACTTTAGGTACTGGGGTACATGTGTAGAACATGCAGGATTGTGGCATAGGTACCTACATGGCAATATGGTTTGCTGCTTCCCTCCCCCTGTCACATATATCTGGCATTTCTCCCCATGTTATCCTTCCCCAAACTCCCTATCCCCCACTGTCCCTCCCCTAGCACTTCCCAACAGACCTGAGTGTGTGATGCTCCCCTCCCAGTGTCCATGTGTTCTCATTGTTCAACACCTGCCTATGAGTGAGAACATGCAGTGTTTGATTTTTCTGTTCTTGTGTCAGTTTGCTGAGAATGATGGTTTCCAGATTCATCCATATCCCTACAAAGGACACAAACTCATCATTTTTTATGGCTGCATAGTATTCCATGGTGTATATGTGCCACATTTTCCTAGTCCAGTCTATCATCGATGGGCATTTGGGTTGGTTCCAGGTCTTTGCTATTGTAAACAGTGCCACAAGGAACATACATATGCATGTATTTTTATAATAGAACAATTTATAATCCTTTGAATATATACCCAGTAATGGGATTGCTGGGTCAAATGGAATTTCTATTTCTAAATCCTTGAGGAATCACCACACTGTCTTCTACAATGGTTGAACTAATTTAAAAGTGTTCCTGTTTCTCCACATCCTCTTCAGCATCTGTGATCTCCAGGTTTTTTAATGATTGCCATTCTAACTGGTGTGAGATAGTGTCTCAATGTGATTTTGATTTGCATTTCTCTAATGACCAGTGATGATGAGCATTTTTTCATATGTTTGTTGGCCTCATAAATGTCTTCTTTCGAAAAGTTCCTGTTCATATCCTTTGCCCACTTCTGAATAGGTTTGTTTGTTTTTTTTCTTGTAAATCTGTTTTAGTTCTTTGTAGATTCTGGATATTAGCCATTTGTCAGATGTGTAGATTGCAAAATTTTTTTCCTATTCTCTTGGTTGCTGGTTCACTCTAATGATTGTTTCTTTTGCTGCACAGGAGCTCTGTAGTTTAATTAGATCCCATTTGTCCATTTTGGCTTTTGTTGCCAATGCTTTTGGTGTTTTAGTCATGAAGTCCTCATCTATGCCTATGTCCTAAATGGTTTTGCCTAGATTTTCATCTAGGGTTTTTATGGTGTTAGGTCTTACATTTAAATCTTTATTCCATCTGAAGTTAATTTTAGTGTAAGGTGTCAGGAAAGGGTCCAGTTTCCGCTTTCTGCACATGGCTAGCCAGTTTTCCCAACACAGTTTATTAAACAGGGAATCCTTTCCTGATTGCTTGTTTTTGTCAGGTTTGTCAAAGAACGTAGTCCTTTGTGTGATGTGTGGTGTTGCCTCCAAGGCCTCTGTACTGTTCCATTGGTCTATATCTCTGTTTTTGTACCAGTGCCATGCTGTTTTGATTACTGTAGCCTTGTAGTATAGTTTGAAGTCAGGTAGCATGATGCTTCCTGCTTTATTCTTTTTTCTTAGAATTGTCTTGGCTATGTGGGCTCGCTTTTGGTTCCATATGAAGTTTAAGGTAGTTTTTTCCAGTTCTGTGAAGAAGGTCATAGGTAGCTTGATGGGGGTAGCATTAAAACTATAAATTACTTTGGGCAGTATGGGCATTTTCACAATATTGATTCTTCCTAACCATGAGCATGGAATGTTTTTCCATCTGTTCGTGTCCTCTCTTATTTCCTTGAGCAGTGGTTTGTAGTTCTCCTTGAAGAGGTCCTTTACATCCTTTGTTAGTTGTATTCCTAGGTATTTTATTCCCTTTGTAGCAATTGTAAATGGCAGTTCATTCTTGATTTGGCTCTCTTTAAGTCTGTTATTGGTGTATAGGAATGCTTGTAATTTCTGCACACTGATTTTGTATCCTGAGACTTTGCCGAAGTTGCTTATCAGTTTCAGGAGTTTTGGGGCTCAAATGATGGGGTCTTCTAAATATACAATCATGTTGTCTGCAAATAGAGACAATTTGACTTCCTCCTTTCCTAACTGAATACGCTTTATTTCTTTTTCTTTCCTGATTGCTCTGGCTAGAACTTCCAATACTATATTGAATAGCAGTGGTGAGAGCGGGCATCGCTGTCTAGTGCCAGATTTCAAAGGGAATGCTTCCAGTTTTTGCCCATTCAGTATGATATTGGCTGTGGGTTTGTTATAAATAGCTTTTATTATTTTGAGATACGTTCTGTTGATACCTAGTCTATTGAGAGTTTTTAGCATAAAGGGCTGTTGAATTTTGTCAAAGGCCTTCTCTGCACCAATTGAGATAATCATGTGGTTTTTGTCTTTGGTTCTGTTTATGTGGTGGATTATGTTTATGGACTTGTGTATGTTGAACCAGACTTGCATCGTTGGGATGAATCCTACTTGATTGTGATGAATAAGCTTTTTAATGTGCTGTTGCAATCTGTTTGCCAATATTTTATTGAAAATTTTTGCATCCATGTTCATCATAGATATTGGCCTGAAGTTTTCTTTTCTTGCTGAGTCTCTGCCAAGTTTTGGTATCAGCATGATGTTGGTCTCATAAAACGATTTGGGAAAGATTCCTTCTTTTTGGATTGTTTGGAATAGTTTCAGAAGGAATGGTACCAGCTCCTCTTTGTATGCCTGGTAGAAATCGGCTATGAACCCATCTGGACCTGGGCTTTTTTTGGTTGGTAGGCTATTAATTGCTCCCTCAACTTCAGCCCTTGTTATGGGTCTATTCAGGGTTTCAACTTCTTCCTGGTTTAGGCTTGGGAGGATGCAAGTGTCCAGGAATTTATCCACTTCTTCCACGTTTACTGGTTTGTGTGCATAGTGTTGTTTGTAGTAATCTCTGATGGTAGTTTGTATTTCTGTGCAATCTGTGGTGATATCCCCTTTATC